>JASGAU010343478.1:0-29829 GCA_030220045.1 Australoheros facetus
GAGAACATGCAAACTCCACACAGAGAGAGGGAGAGGCCTGGGCCAAGGTGGAATCAAACCCAGGCCTTCTAGATGGTATTCTAACTGTGAGGCAGCAGTGTTAACCACTGCGCCACCGTGCTGATGTTATTGTGATGAAGAAAAATGTTAGGATGCTATTTTAAAGTGTTGGAGGGACATAAGTGCTCAAACCCGGTCATTTTAGCCAGTTTGTTGGTTGGTTGCTGTGCAACATGATGACATCATAACATCTGCTATTGATAAGAACCTTTGGGGGACTAAAATGTACCTGTGTGCCGAGTTTGGTCGCTCATCTCCTGATTGTGTGGGAGGAGTTGGTGTCCAAAGAAACAAACAGATAGAGATTTGGTGTATCATGGTCAGAGGTTTGAATAGCTGCAGCTCTTGCTGGTTACTTCACCAAGGTGGGAGGTTATGTTTTTGGTTATGTTTGTCTGTCTGTTAGCAGGATAATTTGGAAAATTATGAACAGATCTTGATGAAAATTTCTGGAGTTGTTGGGGGTGGTACAAGAGAAAATTGATTGATCCGGATCACGTTCTGGATCCTGTTTTTTTTAAACGGATTCTTTAACATTGTGAGATTGGGGGCAATATTAATATATTTGCATCTAACCTTGTGAGGATGAGTCAGGATCCTTTAAAAAGAATTAGGGTGCAACATGAATTCTGTCATTTAACAAAGTTTGTTCTCAATGGAAGGAAGATTCTGAATTTAATGATCCAGAAAGTAAAAAAAGATTCACTTCTGTAAAGTAAGAAATAAAGCCAGTGACATACAACTAACACCAAAACAAAATACAACTGAACCTGATGGAGTATGACAATATTTGGTGGTATCTATTGTAGCGTAGTATCGGCACATAGAAAATTTGGGTGGGCAAGGTGTGCGCTCTACTGATTGGATTTGTCCGTGGCTCACTTAACTTGAAAAACTCCAAGTGGCTAGCAATGAAAGAGCCTTATTGTCATGCACAGCCTTAAAAACATTGAGGTGTAGCTGAATCCTTCGTGAGGGACTTTGCAGATCAATGGCCCTTTTGTCATTAAGTAGTAATCTTGTGATGAAAGTGCAAAGTTTGGACCAGGTGTAGTGGTCTAAAGGAGGTTTAGTGATATGAGGAAAAGACGTTTGCCCTTGCTGAAGTTGCTTTTGCCTTTCACCTTTGTAGATGTAAAGTGGGATGTCAGTACTTGTAACATGGATGTGTTACTCTTATGAAGATCCAGGTAGTGTCTAGCCATAGGTTATTTAACATTGCCTTTGTGAATGGTATATTCATATGCTAACCTGTCTTGCATTTTGTTCTTCCAGGTAATAAATTACTCAAAGCAGATTATCTTGCAATCTGATAATCTAAACTAAATCTTTTTTTCTTTTTTAATCACAGATCAACATCAACATGCACACAAGCAAAAACTGTGACCCATGAGCAATTAGTGAACAACTTCCACTTTAAACACAACAGTCCTCTCTTCCCCTCACAAAACCAAATGTGCTGGTGACTCTTTACTGTAACTTTATTTCTTCCCATCATCTCCTGGGATTTAAACGACTGTCAGGACTCCAGAGCCTAGATGACGGTACCCGGGAGTGGCTACGTCCCCAGGGAGTGCAGCATCTTTTTCTCCCCCTTGTTTCTGCACGCTCAAGCTGCTTGAGAAATCTCGCAATGCAAATGTGGTACTTACCTTTACCGCCCAGTAACAAAACTGTGTCACAGTTAGAGGCTTCTGTGAAAGCCCTGATTTTGTCTGAGGAGATATAGAGGTGAGAAGAGGCAGGTAAACAAAGCATAATGTGGAGGTCAAATGCTAATGAGAGCTCCATTTGTTACGTCTGGCTCCCTCCAAAGGCAGAGCAACAACGTCAGAGTCACCCAGACATAATAAATCATCCAAATAAATAATAAACTTTAAGATTCAGAGAAGACATCATGATATTCATTGTGGCTCATGGAATGAATTTACAGCCGAGTCCTGATTTCTCTCATGTGGCCTTATTTAAATTGTCCCATTTTAAGCTGCCTATACTTGAGACAGCAAGATGCTTGCAGGTCCATTTTCAGGCATAACACCCTACCATATAATTTCCATCTGCTCACTGGTTAATAGGGTAGCACCAGTGAGAACCACATTATGAATTGTAACTTGCTTTAGGAGAGATAGAGGCTGTGAGAGTTGAACAGATGCAGTGCCATGCGGGGTTTGCAGCTGTTGCGAGGCCAGAGAAAACCCACAGCTGTCCCCTCTCTGTCTGAGTCCTTAAGTAAAAGGAGACTGCAAGACAGATGTGACTGATGAGGTGATGAAAAATCCAAAGAGCAGGTGGCGTAACGCAGGTAGTACAGTGCACTTGTATAATGTGTATCTAATTCTTCCTGTCTGCCCTCCCTTCTCTCCTTTCTGTCAATCAGTCACTGTGGCTACCTATAGATGGCGCTCAACTCATTTTAAAAGGCATTGGCCTTCCTCTGGGCTGTCCATCACAAAGTGCTACAGACTGCACGGTGTTGGGGATGAGCTGCAGAGAAAGGCACCCTTACCTGTCCTTGAGCCAGGCGAGTGAGGGGGGTAGAAAAAGAGTAGATTCAGCATGTATGTACAATGTAGCCGGGAGCCATAAATCATGACCTTCTTCAATTTACACAGGGAGCATATTGATGGTTTCCTATCTCCTTCACTCACTTTCACCTAGTTACATTGTCCAAGACAACACCACTCTGCGTAACTGTGACTGACACTTTATGGCCTATTCTCAGTGGACTCTCACCTCAGTCGATGAATAATCTTCACATGTGGCAAAGGAAGAAGTCCGGCTGCACAACCGTGGGGCTGAAGCTGCAAGGTTGCACTAAGTTTGACAATAGATTTACCAAAAGACCTAAGCAGCAAGACTGGTTGATTAACAGACCACAGTGTGACAGTGTCAGTGGCCCTTGGTGAGTACAGACAGGTCTGGCATCTGGTGACAATTTAAGGAGAATAAAACAGGTTTGCAGGATGGAAAGTCACTCTTACTTTACTTGCAGTTTTTTTTAATATCACTAGTCACATGTCAGCAGAGAACCCCTGTCCATAAAAATTCTATACAAATAAAATTCTGCTTATACACACTGCAGAACAAGCTACAAGTTAATACATCGTTATGATTTGCAGCAATAATATGGAGTGGCGAGTGTAGCTTATGCCAGTATAATAAATAAAAAAATGAAAAAGTGACAAGCCCATTTATCTGTTTAATTCAATCTTCTGTTGAGACATCTTTTCGCTGGACATCATAGCTGATTTTGTTTAGAGGAATGCTTTGTGGCAGGCTGATTAAACACAGACTTACCCCCCCAACCCCCTCCCCCCAACCCCCATATTGGCTGAAGTTGAAAGCCCAGTAAATGAAATGACTTCCACAGGATTGCACCACAAAGGAAGAGAGTGCGTCAGATGTGCATTCAGCCGGCGTTGTAGCCAACGCAAGGTCAAAAGGGACAGTGTGTAGACAGTTAACCAACTGACAGTCAGGGCAGGAGGATGCCGTTACACCCTGAGGCACCGTCTCGCTAAATATCTGAGTGCACACAAACACAAATACACGTGTGTGCGCTCAACTGGTCATCCAGGCACAATTTCTGACTGCACATAAACTACCAGAGTTGCAGACAAAAGTATAAGACTCGTATTACAATTATTTCATATTCCACATGGAAAAAAAAAAATGAAAGTCACTTTCTGCTTGGTAGAAAGTGATCAACTGCTTTACTGAGAACCATTCTTTTTGTGTGCATCTATGTGTAAGCTTGAAAATATATTTTTATCTTCTACACACTGCATGTAAAGTATTGGCTACAATTATCATGTTAGTGGATAATGCAAATAAAATACATATACATACATTGTGATGGCGCAATGAAACTTCCCATCTCCATATTAGCCAAAGATTATTATTGAAGCTCATTTTGAAGGTGTGGCTGAATCCTCGCTTTGGCAAAAGACATCCTGAAAGTGCCGGGTGACAATTTGCACAAAAAGGTTAAAAATATACCAGCACACTACTACTTAATTCTTCTTTATATGAACATGACAACAAGTGGCCTTCATCTGTGGACGTGTTCATCTTGAACAACAGGAATTAAAATAATAAACCTGATAAACTTACTTTGTCAGTAAAAATGTGGTAGACCACTGCATGCTGCTTTTTTTTAAAAAGGGATTTCTAAGTTCTATGTTGCATAGTTGTCCAATAAAAATCATGTGCAGCCATTACATAAACCATGTGATTTTATTGTCACTGTACATTCAGTGCACTGTTAGATCTGACTCACTCCAAAAAAGAAAAAACAAAAAGCATATATTTACACATGGATACAGTAGGCATGAACACAACAAACAAAACACAAGAAAATGCCACACAATACTGTCCAGTGAAACCCAGCTGTGGTTGGCTTTTTGCTTCTCACTTCCAGTGTTTTCCCATATTTTTTCCCCCTTTGTCTTCCCAGGACTTTGCGTGCATAGTTAGCCTGTCCTTTCCCAAGCATAAGTGTATAATTAAAATGAACCAAAGCTCCCCTTTAACTTGATTCATATATTACAATGCTAAGATATTGCTTTTGAGAGGGGGTAAACCTCTTGGGTAATCACATGTCTATAGTACATACACCTAGCAGGGGCCTTTATACATCGTGGACCAGAACGGCCGGGGAGGTTCCTCCGTGTTTTATGTAAATCTCGTCATCTCAGCGTGTGCGGAGATAAGGTAAGTCCGCAAATGGAACAGCGAATAAGCAGCTTTCTCCTCCGAGGAATGTGTTCCCCAATCACAGTAAGTTCATCTACATTTTTTTAATACCCAGCCAGTGATGTCACTTTATTTCTGTGCCACCGATTCCCAGGAGGAGCCCATGGCCCGCTTCCAAACCCAGTGTAATTTTCAAAATATGAATTGAGGTATAGGGTCTGGATGACTTTACTCGCTATATGTCCTGCTGTGCCGATAACCAAAATCGATGGTGACCCAGAGTGAGTGCGTGTTTCAACAATGAGATACACAAAGACACAGAAAGAAAAAAAACCCCAGAAAATAAGACAATATCTCACCATAGACTTACTTAAATAATTACCCATTGACTCAATACAGTGACTTGTATTATACAGGTTTTCAGTGGGCTCTAAAATTTGCTGCTAATCAAACGTGAAAAACTCCCTAAATTGGCAAATCAAACAATCATAGTTGTAGTAATGAACAGCAGTCGCAGTATAGTATAGTGAAATATGCACAATACATTTGTACAGCATGTCCACAGTGTAAACAAAGAATAAATAAATGTCAGTCTGATGCTCCACGACACAAGGAACATAGGTGGCCGTTTTGCCTTGCATAGCCCAGTGATCGCTCTGTTATGAAACTATTACAGACACCCATGAAATCATCTTTGTGAAGGTTTAGACAAACCCTTCCCACCATCAACCAAAGTAAAACGTCTCTCGTCCCCAAGGTAGAGCCAAAGCAGAAATTTAATTGCTCCATTTCTACTGAGAATTTCAGCTTAGGAGACAATTAGAATTAATTGGATGTAGTAGAACCGTTTTAGAAGTCTCAAAATAAATTAAGCATTTTCTTTTATTTTCTTATATTAATTTGGGAGAAGGGGGAAAGTTGGGAAACAATTAATCTGCTATCAAGTCTTCAAAGAGCACGGAGGAAGTGTGTAAATGAACTCTGATCAGAGAGACGGTCAGTTTTCCTGTTTTGGTCAAGCTGGAGCGTGCTCATTAACCCTTCACACAGACAGAACAAGATGAACTGCAGTCATTTCCAGAAGCACTCTCCTTAAATTAGTACAAAAAAAGCTTCACTTTTTAGGGCTGTTTTATCTCAGGGTGAGACTTTACAGAACTAATCAATGCCTGAATTAACTGGAACAACAACAAAAAGATAATACAATTTCCACCATGTTCTGCTGTGGGGTTTAAAGGATGCAGAGCAGAACGAAGGTATGACCATCATTAATATACTACAACATCCATATTTATGTGGAAACAGCAGTCATGTCTGCTTGTATCACTTGTATTAAAAAGACAATAATGCTTTGGTTTGCTACTGTACAGAGGTGATAAATGCCTCATTTCAACCAGGGGATGCATAAGATGGTTAACAAGTGAGGAAGTGCATCATGGGATTTGTATTCTCTAATGTATATGGTTATAATTATCTATGCATTACATTACAGTGAATCAGTAGTGTTCCTGTGGGAATCGTCAGTAGTTACTGGCAGCTTGGCTTTATGCTTTATAATTGTTTGGGCAGAAGCTAATGGCACTTGACACTTTAAAGACTACTTTAAGTGTTCACAAGGGACAATATGTGTCTTACTAAAATCCTAAGAGCAGCTGTTTAATTTAATATTAGTATACTATTTTGATCGCATGGTAACATGTTCCATCTAACCTGCTCAGGTCATCAGGACAGGAAGTAATATGTTCATAACTATATGACTTTATCCTAATTGAATAATTTGGCAACTGGTTTACCACTGACAGATATTACGTTCCAAAGTTCTACTATCACTTCTGGAATATACAGATTTATTAACTTAGTCTGTACTCCTTAATGGGAGTATGAGTGTACACAGTGCCTGTCTGAATATTAGCACCTTCATTAAAAATGAGCTAAAAAAACCAAAAAACCAAACCCAAAAGTTGAAAACATCATAAAGCTGCATTTGGAGGTCTTTCCCACTGTTGTTGCAAAGATGAACTGCATTTCAGGTTGTTCTCAGACAAAAAAAGTGTCATTATACTGATGAAAAGAAACTTTTAAAAAAGTAAAGTGAAGATGTGCACTTACACCAGTTAATATTTCTTGACAATAAAAAATTGATTAAAAGTATAAATTTACACGTTGCATATCAATTTTTCCCCGCTCATCTAATTTGTAATATGATCTCATGCTATAACCACAAATTGCTGTCCGCAAAGAGTGACATAGATTAGCTAGAAAAGTTATTTCTTAGCAGTGATTCTGATAACGACTCAATATTTGTTTATTTTTTCTTTTTAGAACAGAAAAATCCAGGATGTTAAAAAGTGTTCAAACTTTACACGTGTGGCTAGCATATATATTCAATTATGGGAAACTGCTATCAATACAGTGACACTTGTTGTTCGAGAATCCAAGCTAAAAAAAGGTGGGTGGGGTGGGCACAAGAAAAAAGCGAAGCCTACTTGTACAACATATCGCAATCTATTACACCATCGTCACAAAAAAGCTTCAAAAGCAACCAGAGATTTTGAAATAAACTGAATATTACAGTTGTCCTGCACTGTATTACTTAACTGCTAATATTAGGGGTGTCAGTTTGAATTGCAGGGTGTATTACATTGCATTCATTTGCAAAGATTTTGCTGTTATTGTGTCCTTGAAGTAAAATCCTTTACCTTTTCTTGAGTTTAACTTCATTCTTAAATATAGCTTATCATTATCATGTGCAGGTTTCACAGTATGTTTAATTGCCAATAGGTGTGCATGACAAGAAAGAGAAGTTTAGCCTCTAAAAGCAAGAAAACAGAGTGAGCTAGTACAATACTCATTATTGCCACATTACTTATAGCTGCTCAGTGCAAACTCATAGTGAACTCTGATCACCAGCCAACCACTGTCCTTCTGTAAGCACCAAGTTGACCGAACCACTGAGTGGATGAAGCTTCTACGAGGTAAGTATATTACGAGGAAATGGAGAATCTTACTGTGGCGGGTACCACTACTGT
This sequence comes from Australoheros facetus, assembly GCA_030220045.1. NCBI lineage: Eukaryota > Metazoa > Chordata > Actinopteri > Cichliformes > Cichlidae > Australoheros > Australoheros facetus. The sequence continues at coordinate 7,785 of JASGAU010343478.1, forward strand.
CTCTGATGGTGAATACAAGAATATGTCTAACAGCCCCCCCCCCAAATGTGTCCAGTGCAATGTCATACAATATACAGTACACATATTATATGTAGACCAGTTAGAGACTATTGCTTTAACAACTTGAGATGAGAAAATATGAGATAAGGAAATAAAAACACATAACGTGGCTAAATAGCTGTACAGTTCTTGAGGACATTTATATTATCACACTTCCATTTCGAGATGAAAATAAGATAAGAAACAAATTCACAGAACCTTCAGGTGATATAGAGCAACGGGTCTCCAGTTATAACAAGACCTCGGCTGCCTGATTTCTGTACACAACATCTTTATATACATCATCGTGATCCCCTCTCAATCAGATTGATAATCGCCCATTTTTAAAACTATTTCAAGTCCCTTTTACCTTTAAGTTTAGTATTGTTTAAAAGTGTTAAAATGACTCCAAGCTTCATCTTTTCACTGTCAGTTGGCACACCACCATTATTTTTTTATGGGCTGTCCCTCGCCTCTGACTGGGTGATGCAGCTGCGTGTCAAACACCTGGCCTGGGTGTCAAGCCTTGGCTTCCAGCATCTCGAGGAATAGTTTGTGCATGGGGACTTTGCCCTGCATTTTGATGCTGTAGAAGTGCTGAACGGCCTTGGTGGCAGTCTGACGGAGCAGAGGCAGGGTCATTAACAGCTTGCCCGCCCGTCGGGGGTCCTCCGGGTGCTGGGAACCTTCAAAATCCTGCAGGGCCTCATGTAGAGAATCCTGGAGCCTTTGGACAGCCTCGATATTCTCTATGTGCATGGAGTCTGAAGCAGGAAGAAGAGAGGCACATAAGTTTTTTAAAAGCTTTTTGCTGAATAACAAAAATGCTAAAGAAAAATAAAATGCTTCATATCTACATGGTAAATGGACTGGTTCTTATATAGCACAACTTGGGGTTCAGTATCTTGCCCAAAGATATGTTGTCATGCAGGCTAGAGCAGCCAGAGATCAAACCGCCAACCTTCCGATTAGTAGACGACCTGCTCTACCTCCTGAGCCACAGACACCCCAAGATTGACAACAACTGCATGTTTTGCAGCAGCATCATCTGGTTTTAAACTCAGTAGCTTGTATATGCAAACATGCAGTTTTGTTTCTGAGTGCTTAATGATGCTCCTTAAATAAATGACTATGCATGGCTGAGACTCCAGGGAGATATAGGAAGTTAGAGAAGTACAGTAGGTATATATAAATCTACAGCGGGAGAGGAAAAAGATTCATTTCTTTTGGTATCATGGACCACATACATCCCCCCTGCTAATGAATTCAGATGGCTGCATTACTAGGATATCGTTCGGCTGAATGATGGTGGCAGATGGCCTTCATTTCCATAAGAAAGAGCAGTTGGCCCCCTTATGTATAGGCTCTAAAATAAAACCAGTTGAGACTTATTAAAAACTGCTCTCTATGTATAAGTCTACATGCTGGAGAGAGAGAGAGAAAAAAAACAGGCTTGTCCTCCGAAGGACGAGCTGACAGCGAGCATTTTAATGGACAAGCACTGCTTTGCTTTCAGCCAATTTCACTGCACTGACATACCGTGTCAGGTCTAATCTGTGTATGCATCATATCCACAATTCATTAAGTCACAGATAAAGCTGCACAACATAAATACGAATTCAATACAGTATTATAATCAAATCTCACAGAATGAGATAAACTCGTCTTATCCTCAGTACTCCGTCTTACTAAGGAGAAGCCAAACATGGCTGCTGATTGAAGTGTAAGTGAATGAGATCAACACTGCCATGTGTCATGAAAGTTGTGGAGTGAAGTAAAACCGTGTATGAACATGTAAATGAGGCAGAAAAAAAGGAAAAGTACAAGGCTAATTATGTTCCTAACTGACTGATTAAGTCTCTTTTACCAGTCGCCTTCTGTGTAAATTGCATTTCTATCTTGGGAAATTAACTAGGCTATGTGGACCGCACATGTGTTCCAGCACTCTTCATTTGAAACCTTCATGTTAATACCAATCTGATCGTTGTTAGGCTGCATGATCGTGTGTGTGTGCGCGCTTGAGAAAGAAAGAGGAAAATAAACAATGTGTTTTTAAATGGGTGCATACGTAGAGCACAAATGAATGTGCGTGTGTGTGTGTGCTGAGGTAGGTTGGGTGAGGAATGCAAAACTAACTTTGAAGAAACAATTTCCATGTAATCCGTCAGCAGCCGGGCGTCAATCCCGTCGATACTTTGCTAATTACAAAATCAATGGCCATGAATTTCCACAGCTGTCACACCCAGAGGACCAGTGGAGCCGAAGCTTGCCGAGACTGTGTTCAAACGAGCCGAAGTTGCCCTCTCGCCCTCACCGAGCTCCCCTCTGAACCCCTGCCTTCCTCTCTCACACGTCTCCCTTACCTTTACCTCCCCATCTTTCCATCACCTCCCCTCCCCTCCTCTCCCATTCATCCTCCACTTTCCCATGGAGTGTGTGTCATCAGGAGACTAAAGCTCTGGGCTCAGCATTTTTCATTTTTCAGTCAGGCAGGAGAAAAGACTCCTAACAGGCATTGATTAGTGGGGGACAGGCCCAGCCTCATGAAAAGCAAACTGTCAATACGGGCGCAGCATCTTCACATTGGAACAAACGAGACCCGTCTCTCCCCAACGCTCATTCCACTCCACTTAACACATTTTATTGACAGCCCCTGTTTTTCTAATGAAATGCTAAATATATCTCCCTCGGCTGCGGCGCGCTGGCAGCTACTGTTATGGAGATGGAGAGAATGAGAGCGCAATGTGACAGTCGCACACACGCGCACATGTATCTGCACACAAATTGAAATATAGCTGCGCACACACATGCACACACAGGGGGCAGGGTGGGGGTGGAAGCTAAATTAAAAAAAAAAAAAAACATACTCCTAACCTTTATGTCCTCTCTTATCAGGGATCTTTCATTGTGGTGATGATGGTGCCACAAGATAGAGATAACCACTTGGCATTTTTTCCCTATTTCATTTCTTTGTTTGTTTAATTAAATGCCAACTACCAGGCTTTATAGAGATGTACGTTACTGTCAAGCTCATTGCTGCAGAGAAAAGAAAGGATTTTTGGCAAAAATGACTGCAATTACACTTCCCCCTTCCTTATTGATGCACAGATTCAAACCTACTACTCATCCAACATTTCTATAAATTTGAGCCTCCAATATTTCAGAGACTAGAATTGTGAATTTAAGTCCAACAGTGCTTGATGATTAAGAGTGGGAAAGAGTGCAAAAGGTTAACCTTACCCGAGTTGGAAAGTGCGATGGCTTTGAGTGTGACAAATTCTTCCTTCTCCATGCGCAACTTCTTGTAGCGTCGCACTAGTGGGAGGATAGCAACGTGAAGGTCCAGCAGGCCCGAGATCCTCGCCTGCTCCTCATCCATCACGTAGTCCTCTGCGTACATGATCTCATCCTCGCAGGGCAGTGAACGAAATACAATGCTCAACACCAGGATCTCCATCCAGGCGCTCTGCAGGAGACTCATCTGGTCTGCCAGTGAGAGTGTGGAAAAACCTGAAAGATTATAAAGAAAATATATGTCATGTTTTAACATTTTCTTTTTAGGTACTGCTGAGCCCTCACACAGTACAACCATGTGACATAGCAAGAGGGCAGCCTATTAACCTCCCTGCTCAGTAGCTGCCTTTTTCAGTCCTCCTATGTTTTATGGGCCATGTACAATTGCTGCACAATCCTCAAAGAAATCCAACTTGAAACAGAGACCGACCACTGTATGCAGTGGCTTTCAGGGAGCAAAATAAATCAGCCAGGAGCAGAGAGGCCTTTGAAACATGAGCCAGGGCTGCTTCAGCCATCATCAGCCAACACTCAGTCCTTCTGCAACCCACTGCATAAGCACATGAGACCCTGCTTAGTAAGGACAAATCCAGACTTAACACTGATTATATCTTAATATTGCCAGAGTAAAAACGGCTGAATAGACATTCACTTCCTCTTTACAACAACTTTGAAATGAATTTGTAATACTTCTATATGTAAAACATTTACTATAAGAGGAAACAACATTTTCTGCTAATCCATGCCCATGTTACACTACTGTTTGGCTTGTTTGTGCTGTTGGCCACGAAAGGAAAATGATACGATGGTTTTATAGACTGAAGGTATATAAATGCAGAAATTGGGTCATTTAGCCCATTGTGAGGTGGTTGCTATGCAACATGACGACGTTATAATATATCATGTATAATTCAACTTTTGTGGATTTAAATTAGATGACTTAAAACAATAGGATGCTTTCACAAGGTGTTGTAAATGCATACAAGGCTAAAAATGTCATGTTAGCCCATTGCTAGGTGGTTGCCATGCAAACTGATGGCATCATTACATATGATGCATAACTGAAGTTTTGTGGATAAATGTCATTATTGTGAAATAAAAATGATAGAATGTTTTTTAAGTTGCTACAACTGCATACATGCAAAAAACAGGCAATTTCAGCATGTTGTTAGCTGGTTGCTAGGTGATATAATGACATCAGAATATCTGATATAGATAAGAACCTTAAGATGTACCTGTGTGCTAAGTTTCACTGCTCAACTCCTGATTGTGCAGGAGAAGTTGGCAGCCAAAGAAACAAACACACAGACAGACACAGATTTTGTGTACTGTAGTGTTTCATTTTTCCTGTGGTTTATCATTCCATGCACATGAACATGGTCTCTCACTGTTTTCCTCTTTCTGCTCTGCCTATCACATTGTTTATCTTCTTTGTTGGTATCAACTTTCAACTCACCCTTTCTGGCTGTGCGCTTTGAACTGGCATTTACTGGTTAGCTCATTAGCGGGAAGAGTAAACAATCTTGAGCCATAATGTTTAAGAAACTGTGTCTGCTCTGTTCTGCTATAGTTCTGCCAACTGCATTTACTATTATGCATCGCAAGTGTATCACTGTGCTGATTTTGTGAGTGAGAATGTGTTTAGAGTTTTGCAAATAAGGTCTGCGAACTGGGTATAATTCAGTGAAAGCTCTTCAATGTTTTGCTAAAAGCGTGAGTTATTCAACGAATGGATTTAGGTTACTGTGCATTTGGTTCACTGAATGGGTTTTTGTGTTTTATCAATTCAGAAGAAACTAAGTGTTAAAGGGCTAAATGCAGCTGTCTTTGAAATCATTTTTGTAGAGTTTATTAGACAACAAGAAGGAAATTTTAAGTGATATGTGGACATAAACTTGCAATATAATTAAATCTGGACTTCAGTCAACACTGATCTGCATGTAGTATATTGAGTTAAAGCTGCTTGACTAACAGTAACAATCACTGGGAGTCTTTTTCAATTAATTGCATTTTTCATTACTGTAGTGTGATGTAATGCATTATAATGGGAATACTTTAAGTTTAGCAGCGTAAGGTCCAAAACAAAGCGAACATGCAGTCTCCTTCCTCTACTGTTTAACCTTTTGAACTTGGAGTGGCAATTTATCCAAATCTCGAGGTCGACCCATCAACTTTCCCCTCTAACATTCACCCGCACCACATCAAACAGATGGACACCTGAAAGGACCTCAGCAGCCACAATACCTTTCACTACTCTATGGTGAATAGGAAGGTGATTGGGGGTATTGACCAGGGGCTTGAACTCACCATGCTGCTTACTTAAATCTGAACTTGTATGGATTGGAATCGGGCAGGTTGACTTAAAAGGGGTCCTCCCGATGTTTCTTATCAAGCAAATAGAGAAACGACGGGAAGAGAGAGAGAGAGAATGAAGCAGAGAGAAAAGAGTGCTGGGGGTGTCATTGATTAGTAGATTGTAATCAGTCCACCAAATGCGAAAGGGTATCGATCCAAGCCTCAGATCTGACAAACAGACATTTGATGGAGGACATCCGGTACATGTTTAGTTGGGGGAAGAGAGGACCAAAGGATCCCTGAATGTAGATATCAATGCTGTGTCAGGAATTCATGAGTTTACTCCAGATTCCCAAAAGACACTTCTGCGAGAGAAATTAATGGCCTGAATTCTGTGAAGCTTATTTAGAATAGGGAAGGAGGACAAAATAAATCAGTTAGAAAAAAAAGGGACCATTGTTACATACAAAAACTATGTTTCAATAACTGCAAAGCAAGAATAATTCAGACTAGTGTTTAACGTAAAACCCTTTCAATGTACTACTATGACATTAAAACTACCGATTATGCAGAACCCCCCCTGTGATGCCAAAAGCTTTAACTCATGATGAAGATGAGAACCCCTGGGGGGTGTCTCGGTAGCGTCTGACACCAGGACATTGGCAGCAAACGCTTTGGGTCCTGTGGGTCACTGGGTGTGGCCTTCCCGGACCTGGCCTGTTTTTGTATGTGACACAGATGCTCAATGGGACTTCGGAGGCCAGATCGAACACCTTGGGCTCTTTGTAATGTTCCTCCAGCTATTTTGGAACAATGTCCTGTAACAAAATTTAGCTAGGGGGTATGTGTCAAAGTAACATCTACATGGATGCCAGAACTAAAGACTTTCCTGGCATAACATCACATTGTGTTTATAATTTTGTGGTTTATTATTAAAAAAATTAAAAAGTCTGTAATTACCAACAAATGGACTACTTCTACTGTCAAGAGCTCAGCTTCTCTCCATCTATTTTCTATTTCCACCCCCCCAAAACTTGTCATCCTCTTCAGCTGTCTCATTTTCTTCACCCCCCCCCACACACACATTTTTTATTTTTTTTTACACTCAATTTACTGAAGCAATTGAGTGACTTCCTGGCTTCCCTGGGGTTAGCCCGGAGCTGGAGGTGCGTCGCCTGGAGGTGGCTGAGTTAAGTGTCACTGTGGAGCCTGAATCCCCCTGATGAAATATCAATATTTCACCCCAGTGGTTTACTGCCGTTTGACCAAACATGACACAATACTGAGCAAATCAGGTAATGTCAATGTCTCTGTGTTTGCAGTCTCTCTGCATGAAGACAAAAAAACATGAACAGTGACATGTTTTTCACCCTGCTAATAGCAAGAGGAAGACAGCGGTACCTACAGGGGTTTGAAGCCTTTATGGCTTAACTTGTTAACCGAAAAAATGAAAACCTTTAAGCTGATATCCTACAGGTTTAACTATTTTAACTAAAGAAATCGCTGATATAGACCGTGAGGATAACTAAAAATGCTTAAGAGAGTGGACAATTTTCAGCAAGTGAAAGTAACTTCTTGTTATCAACATGTCCTAACAGCTCTCTGAAAAGATGATCCAAAAATGCCACAGCAAGCATACCGACGGGGACCAGGAAGAGACACCCTGTACTTTTACGATTAGGATTAAATCTTTCCTTTTTGGTGACTCTGAATACACCATGCATTTATTTGACACTACTGCATGTCATTCAATTTGAATCGTCTCCCTCTAGTTTGTGCTTTGTACTCACCTTTCTGTAAGAGGTAAACATTTATGATCTGTGGTTACGAGCCCAGCTAACCTGTTTATAGTCTGTTATTTCTCAGTGCTCATCTCTTCACTCACCCCAGCTGATCAAGGCAGATGGCTGCCCGCCCTGATCCTAGTTCTGTCTGAGGTTTCTTCCTGTTAAAAATACATTTTTCTCCCCATTGACAAGTGCATGACCAAAGGGAATAGCTGGGCTTCTCTCTGTGACACTACAATATCTTCATCTAAGTATGTAAAGTGCTGTGATCAAAAACATTTTAATACTGACTAATGAGCATGTTTTTCTCTGTCAAAACAAGATTTACTGAGATACCAAAAGGCAATCAAAATAAATATTTTTTTAACCACACAGAGAGAGCATATAAGAAAAAGCATTTTTCACTAAATTAAGTAAGGATTATTTTTGTTTACTTTAAAATTAAAATTAGAAGTATTTTTGTTGCTCAAACCCCAGGATGTAAACTGCCCTCTCCATGTTTTAAAGTGCCTTTAGGCTTTGTACTGAAGGTGACTCAAAAGTGAAATCCCGTTCTACTCACTGTGTCTGTAACTCCACATGCAACACCCTGTTTTTGACCACGTTGTACTCCTCAGGGTGAGCAGTTTTTGTGGTGGTGCACCATCCTGCAGGGGGAGGCTGTTGTCATGCGTGTGTGGAGAGGGGGGTTAAGCGTCTGTGTGGAGGATGAATCCCCTTGATGAAATATCAATATTTCATCCCACTGATTTTCTGCCATTTCACCAAACACAGCACAATATTGTCACAATGTGACACACTACATTTAACCACTGTAGCATGTGAGTTAACAATATGCGTATTTCTGTAAGGCAACCAGTCCTCAAAACACCAAAGGATGTTAGTGGCTGTTTGCAGAAAGATAAATGGTCTGGTAACGCAACAAAACAGCACAGGTGCATGTAAGACAACTAACTGAAGCTCTGCTCAGTACAGTGAGGAGACTGAGTGGTTGGCAGTGAAGCTTGAAGCTGTCATTGAGAGCTAGGTCTAAAACAGACAGCAGTTCACTCTCTATTCATTTAGTATCATTACAGGCCTCCTAAGAGCCCTAATGGGCCTAATAAAAAGACAGAGGTAATAATGAGACTTGAGGGCCCTATATGAGCAGGAGGAGTAAGGAGGGGGAGAACCAGGGGAACAGGAGAACAAGGAAACCAGAGAGTGTATGTGAAAGATATTATGGCAGAGGGAGTGTGGGACAGAAACAGAGAAAAAGAGAGGAAAAAGAGTGAGCATTAAATACACTGAGTAGAGGGCACTAGATGCTGTTCAGTTGAATGTAGATCTACACTTTATGAGATGGTTCGTGTGTCACGAATTAGTGGTCATTTCTGATTCTCTGACAAAAACATGTGTCTTCTAATATTCTTGAAGCCAAAATGTGTGTATTTGGTTTTATTTGAAAACCTTCAATTTTCACTTGTTGCTTTTAAACAAACAAAATTAAATTATAATCATTACAATACATAAAATTGTTCCTTTTCACCTCTACAATACAAATATTTAAGACTCCACAATGAACACATGTAACACAAAACCTAAACACTACTCCTTGTTTCTTCCCAGCTCTCCACATGTGGATGCTGAAGGACTTTTACATTAATGGAGCGATTTGCGCTAATGACTCTTATTACCTCATCGTTAAGGCCATTTGTGCAGTGGGCTATGAGTGTAATGGAGGGAGTGGACTGTTAAACTGTAGGGACCCCTTTTGTCTTAATCGTTACTTGGTGACACTTTGACCCAGTGGCCGCGGGTAAAATGTCCCTGGAGCGTCACATGCCTCTTTAATAACTCTGACAGATCTGGATTTAGATCTTCATAGCATTCAAGATCAATACTTATATATACAAAAATGTAACAGAGAATAAGGTGGGAAAAAACATAGTAAAATTAATTTCAGTACCCATGGGGCTCCATTAAATTGAGGAATTTGACTGTAGTTACCCTATTTGGCTTCTCTCAGATAAATACACCTGAATTAGATTTCTTCCCTTGTTCTCAAAATGTTGGATGGAAAAGAGGTCAGGAGAAAAAACTGTGCATTTGGGTCAGGGAAGCTCCTTTTGTCCCTGTTAAGGCTTGTTTCCGGAGTGGTGAGACAGCACGCCTGCTTCAAACCCCAGCATCCCTCCACAGGCTAATCACTTAATCAGGCTTCTTGTTGCCTTCGTAAAAACATTCATGTAAAGTTCAAAGGATGGTTTGGGCTCAGCTAACTTTGGTCAACATCAAATCACTTTAATAATTCAAACGGATGACATAAGCTTTCCCCAAGATGTAACTTCTTCCACGTGCTTCTACTATGCATTGGCTGCTGTTTTCATATGGTTGCCTCACCAAGTGGGCATGGCACACATATATATATATATATATATATATATGCCTTACTGCTCCAACAATTTGTTTCAAAAGGTCTAACTTCTATTTTGAAGGTGAACAACAACACATGTCATATTACACCGTATCATTATTTATTTAACAGAAACTGACCCAAAATGCAGAAGCAGCATGCGAAAAAATAAGCACACCTCATGATTTAATTAGCTTGTAGAACCATCTTTAGCAGCAATAACTTGAAATATTTGTTTTCTGTCTGTCTTTATCATACAGAATGGTGGAACTATTGCTAAGGATGAAGTTTGGCCCGTTCTTTATTACAGTGTCACTTCAGTTCATTGAGGTTTGCAGGCCTCGGTCTATGCTCTCTTAAGGTCCCATTACAGCATTTCAGAATTAGGTTGAGGTCTGGAATGAATGGGGTATTGCAACACCTTGATTCTTCTTGAAAAGTTCATGGTTGACTCAGTGACTGCAAGGTGCCCACATCCTGTGGCTACAAAACAAGTCCAAATCACCACTCCTCCATCACCTGTGCTTGGCAGTTGGTCTGAGGTGTTTGTGCTGATATGCTGTGTTTGGTTTTCTCCAAACATGGTGATGTGCATTATGTAGATTTTCACAATTGCTATTACATAAATGACATGGTGTAATATGTCATGTGTTGTTCGTTTTGGGGTTGTATTTACCTAAACTTGAGACCTGCTGAGGACCAGGTTACTTTTGGTTTTATTACATCCTGATATGAAAAACCTTAGAATTAAAAGAGGACGTTCTTCCTTTTTCCCATGACTGTACTTGCCATCATCTCATAATTACTTGGGGCGACTGCTCAGCAAAAGATTCATAGTCTTGCTTTAAATGTAGAACATGAATCAGTGAATGGAAAAAATAGGACAGTTAAGCAGCTGGACAGCGGTGTGTGAGCCCAAAAGGAAAGAGTAAATCCAGAGATAAGGGAAAGAAATCAATTGTGTTGGCAAAAATATTTTTTTTTATTTACTCTGAATTAATTATTTATGGTTATATAATTTATTTATTTATTTTTACAATTGATTAATTGTGTGTAAGCAAGAATGAGAAATTTTTTGGTTCCATATTCCAATGTAAGGATTTGTTGCATTTTTGATATTATTGTGAAGTTAATATGCAACAAAAGACAACTGAAGATATTAATTAATGTTCTGAGAAACCATTGTCATTTCTTTTACTGAATTAGGAAACCCTTAAGACATGCATCAGTGAAGAATATTATTTGCTGTAATTGAATTATAACTGAATTGATTACTTGTGCATCTTTACATGCTTTATTTAACTAAATCAATGGCTTGCATCTACTTTGAATCCAACCTGTGCTCCTTTTAAAAAAATGCAGGGGTCCAAAGTGTTTGCTTCAACTGATAAAGATGAGAAGAACAGAAGATCTAAGAACATTTGCATAAAAAGTCTTATTTAAGAATTCATCAACAAGAAGAAGGGAATCCATCAGTATTTCCCTAAATAAATCAATTTCTCTACAGGCCCTGTGTAGTCTTTTTAAGTAAGTAAGAGGATTGTTTTCTTTAAGTCTGGGATTGAAATGGAATACATTGACATAGGGGTGGGTCCCAACCCCCCAGACTCTCCCACCACACCCCAGTCAAATCAAAGGTTTCAGCTGCTCTTTATTGATTAGATTTTAGAATATGGGACTAGCTTCTCCCTTAGGTGCAGATGAGTAGCAGATGTTAATTATCCCGTGTGTGTGTGTGTGTGCGTGTGTGTGTGCATGCGTATGAGTGGGAGGGGGGGGTGGCATGTTATGTACAGCAGTCGGTGAAGTACTCCAGTAATCTCACACTGTAACATTTCAGCAAATCAAAGAGCAAACAGCAGCTTCTCCTCTGTTTTACCAACAGCACAACACCGCACATGAACCTAGTTTGTTAAAACAGCAGCTTAATAGATAACCCTACCTCTGTTTCTATTTGACTGTGCAGCAAATCTGTATAAAAAGCATCTATGTCTGAAATTTCACATGAAGACAAGTGTTTGAACAGCCGGATCCCCCGATGACAGTTCAGTCAAGAGCAGTCACATGTCCCTACCTGGGATATGTTTGGCCCAGCCGATGATGACCACTAGCTCGCGGTCAGCCAAGTCACACAGCGTTGTCAGGGCCTTTATGTCTCCGTCGGGCATGGTAGGGTCAGGCATGGCATAGATCTTCTCTGGCTCCACCACCAGCAGATGAGAGACGATCTTTGTCACTAAGAGGGGAAGGAGAGAGAGAGAGGGAGGGAGGGGGTGAAGGGATATAAATGTACTGTGTTGTGTGGTAAAGTAGGACAAAAATGTCCAAGTGTTTTTACTTAAAATATGATCATATTATGCCACGGGAATCCCACAACTGATGAATATAAAGAAACATGTTAGTGAACATTCATCTTTGGATTTAGATACCAATGCTGTTGTCACATTCCTCAATGGGACTCATTTCACCGTTTTATGCCAAATCATATTAACTAATAAATGTCACAGAATTAAACCTTTCTGTAATGCTCAGGTAATATGCACATTGTCATTGAGTGAGATAAAAAAAATAAAAAGAACAAAGCAACAAAAAGCGACTCACGTGGCTTTTTGGCAGGAGGGGGGAGGGTGAGGCCGAGGTAGGTGCCGTTTTCTGCATCCAGCCTCCGCTTATACTTCTGCCGCCCCCCTCTCACTCGGTCCAGACGTACTCCTGCAAAAAACATCACGAATGCATCAAATAAAACAAAGCTGCTCTGAAGAATCCACAAAACTTAATGATTACTTAACAGAAGAAAATAAACGGGAACTTATTACTTGTTATATGTAGAAACAGGCGTTCTGTTGACTGGTTCAATTTCTCTTTATTAGCTTAATCTTGAAAATTACACTTCATTATAATGGCCCATTTTACGGTGTTATATTCACTACTAAAACCACTGCTGATTATAAAACTGTAGCACTGTAGCATATTTATTGAGGGAAATGTGACCTATTTTGCTATGTCATCAGACTCTCTTAAGGATTCCAGTGTTTTTAATTTTCTACCCTCATTATAAGCACCACTATACAACTATTCCTTATATAATATATAGTAGTCCTGCTTGACAGTCATTTTTAACCTTTTGACTGTCAAGCAGGACTTCTGAGTGGAAGTCAAAGCATTCACATGCGGGATTATCTTCAAAGCCATCACAGAGGACACGGGCTTGATACACCTTGTCTGCTGAATTTATACGTTTGCATTAAAAGTTGTTTGAGCACTGAGGGAGCGCAAACAGATTTTACATGGTCAAGTGGAATTAAGTTGTGTGAGATTTCCCAGTGACTCATATAAATTCCTTTGATTCCCCTGGAAACAAAAGAATCCGATTAGGATGGTCTTTCAATTTCCTGACACCGACTATCCACTAACCTAATTACCCACCGTGCCCAGAGGGAGCTCATTCTTCCCAGCAAACACAGTGAGATCATTTTATGCCTGGCAGATTGAAGCTAAATCGAGAGCCCCTCTCCTAACACAGCTTTCCATTTGTACGCCTTAAAGTAATCAATAAGGCTTGCAAATAGACTTCTTGTTCTTTGAACACATGTGGATGCGGTTTTAATTAGTCAGTTAGGCAGCCAGGAGCTGGGTTTGCGATAGATGGAGCTTTAGTGGTTGTTTTAAGCATTACTCTTGGTTAAGTTAAATTTAAAATGATAAATTGTGCTTCAGGAAACTGTGTGCATGTACTCCAGATATTAAATCAGTTCAGGAGCCTCTCTCTATTTAATGACACGCAGAGGCCTAATAAAGGGTTATGCAGTTAGTTAAGCCTTTCACAATAATAAGCTTGTGTAATGCAAAAATATATTAAGAAGGTACAACTCCCAAATGCATGTACCATGCACTTGTCAGACTGACAGTGGAATTGATGCTGCTTTTGCCCCTAACTTTATCAAGACACACACATACTGACACACTCTAGTTTCCCTGCCGTGGGCTGCTAGGTCATGTAGCTGCGACAAGCGACAAGTGACCAAACAGCCAGAGTTAGAATTCCAAAATCCGCGGGGGCTGTTTGAACTCGAACATCCAACTGGCCCATAATTAATAGACGCTGACAAGAATTAAGAGCCCAGCGCTAACCAGTTTCAGTTTACAGCTTAGTGGCGCTGCAAACAGCAGAGACCTGAGGCAGGAGGGCAGAGAGAGCGACAAGGGAAAAACAAGGGTTAGATGAGGCTGAAGAGTGGGAGGGTTGGAGAATAAAACAGTGTTTGGAGGAATATATCTGTTTTCTGATGGTTTCTTCTTTCCTTGCTTGTACATCTCCTCCCTGACAGCTCTGCCTGTCCCAGTGACCACCTGATCTGACCAGTGCAGGATTATCTCCTCCCCATGTGATATGGAACAGTACTGAGAATATGACCACAACAAGACAGCTGAATGAGGCCCTTGGAAGCGGGCCGGGGGTGTGTGTGTGTGTGTGTGTGTGTCATCGTCAGCACCGCATTCCAGACCTCAGGCCTCAAACCACATCGGCCTCCACACTTTAAGACAATGTGGGTCCAGACGAGAGCCATGGTGCATTGACATGGGGGTGGGGGGTGGGTACAGGCGGGTCCACAGATCATCTTAAAGGCATCCAGATCCTTTTTTATGGTTGCTGGCCTTCCATAAAGTGTGACAGGCAAAGTATGGATGCATGGGTGAGGTTATGGAGTAAAAGAAGTGTGTGTGCTGGATATTATGAATTCACATACTACAGCATGCTCATAACTTTGTGCTGACTGTGAGAAAGATGGGCTGAGACACTTGGCTGAAAATCTATTCTTGCTATGTGCGTCTGTGTGTGTGTGTGTGTGGAAAGACGATGAGGGATATTTACATTGGAGCAATCTTTACAGCCACCTGATCCAGCTTCCCTTTCATATACACTACCTTTATTGACTTGTAAAATGTTAAAGCAAATTCCTCATTAAAGTGACAGTGTTTTCCTTTATGTGCTGGTGGCGGGTGCACCGGGTGTGTCCTGTGGATTATTTTGTTCTGCTAGGTGTTTATTATTTACACATAATTGCACAGATATGTATTTCACTGTAGCAGTTGCCAAAATTAATTTTATGGCCACATAAAAAAAAAAAATAATAATAATAGTAAGTAACAAGGACCTTAAGAATACATAAAAATAATTCAAGTCCTCCTCAAAGCACAAACATAACGAAAGAAACTTGAGTATGTAATGAAATTTTCTGCATAAAAAAACCCAACTCAAATGGTCTCATCTTCTCCACGACACTGTGAAAAACATCAATCTCTATAGTTTAGATTTTTTTGAAAAACACCCACCACGTTTATTTATTTTTTACTTTTAAATCATAGTTTGAAAACTATTCAAACTATAATAAACTCCCAGGTGAAACACAAACCTGTCTCCAGTGCTGTCAACGTAAAAAATGATGCTAGAAAACAGAAATAAACAAAGAAATCAAAAGGAAAGAAATTAGAGCAATTAAAAAAAAAAGTCCAAATGAGTCCAAACAAAACATACCACATGATATATGTGAGATTCAGCCCTCTGATGCAAAAGAAGCCCTCTACAGAGCAGCTATCATCACTGAAATGTGCATGTGGCTCATATTGAGATTGTATGTTACTATGTGAACATGTGCATGTGTGCACATGTGTGTGTTTATGTATCTCATGCAACTATTTTCAGCCTTTCACCTGTCAGAGGCGCTTCTTTCTAGAGAATGTGTCAGAATTGGCTGGCTGGCTAACGCTGCCAAAGGGAGATTAGGAGCTCCCTATTTTAGATGGGAAAAATCAGAGGGATGCAGCGTGCTCCCCCTCCGACACGGCCGCTCGCCCTTTGCAAAACGCAGCCGCGCTGCCCTTCCAGGGCTGCCTCTGATCGCCCGATCTGGAAGGCTAGAAAGAGCTTCAGCAAAGACGGTCGACAGTTTTTTTTTCTTAAGTCTGGGTGGGCTGAAAAGAAGAATGGGAAAGCGAAGAAAAAAACTACACAAAATGTTGAAGGGGGTGGGTATCAGCATGGGGCACCATCTGCTGTAACCCCCGGTGGCCTGGCAATGCTGGTGCTGTTTTACCAGAACTGCCACGGCACTTGTATCACGCTTTATCATGTTTTACACTTTACGTAAATCTGAGCCAGCGTGTCCGCAAGGGGTATTACTTTGTATTGTAGGGCCCTGACCACAGATGCAGCTCTAATTGAAAACATCTGCAAGGCTGGAGAAGGCTGGGTTGATTCAGGATCCCGGGTGCACAGGCGTGGCAGGTGCTGATTTTGTATTGTTTGCACAAATTAAAAGAAAAAAGGGAGAAGGGTGTCAAGCAACAAACATGGAACCTCACTTGTCAGGGGTGATATACGTTTGACATGTGTGTCGCGAAACGAGTGCATGTATCGGAGGGTTGCTATGAGGTCAGCGCTTCGCTAAAGCCTCTTCGGAGGAGGAACACGTGTTAGCCTCCGTGTCTGATCTATCACCTGCCAGACAGTGAGGACAGGCCAGTGCAGAGCCTCTGGGTGGGCGCTGACTCTCAGCTGCGGTCTGCCAGCTACTCTGACACCCTTAAAAGCAAACAAGCCCACACACATGTGCTGTTAGATAGACAAGTTTATGACACAAGAAAAAAACAAGTGGCAGGGAGGAAGAAGTCCTTTCTTACTTATAGTTTAATTTCTCATGATGCAGAGCAATAGACGCAAAACTGAATCAGGTTTTGCAGCCTCCCATAGTGTATAGACTTTGGGTATATCTTTATTTTGATGATGTAATCTTAGTGTATAGATTGGTTTCTGATTTAAGCCTATTGATTGGGAAGGGATCTGACAGTCTGTGATATTGGATATGGCTTTACTAATCTTTTGTGTATGTGGCTGGAGGAAAATAAGGCTGTAACATTACCCTGGTAGCCACGTTCGCTCAGGAAAGACTGCTGATCCCTATCTGTGGTTAGGAGGGGGCGAGACAGCGGTGTAGGTTGCCAAAATAGTCTGGCAGCTTGTGTTCATCCACCACATTATAGCGATGTCAGAATATCCCCGCAAGCAAAGAATAAACCACAGAAACACTGAGCTAACATCACTGAACTAGAACAACCTGCAGTGGCTTCTGAAGAGCAAAGTGTAAGTGTCTTTTATTCTCTGACTGTTTAAATTCTCCTTTTGGGACAGACGTTTAGCAGGTCTACAGAGGTCTGCTTCTGTTCCTGTGGGACGGGGTTTTTGAACACGATAATTTGTTAACATGATGACTGGACACCTGTTCAAGGACCTACATAGATACCTATGTTTGCTGCCCCCAAAACAACAAAAACCAAAAATCTGCTGCTCCTCTTCAGCAGAAAACTACCAACTGTGACTCAAAGTGGAAACTGAAAAATGCACACGTGGTAGATTCTTGCATCATTTAACACCATACAGTAATGCTATGGGATATTAGCGCTGCTATTAGCTGTGGGCACTGACTCCTGGCAGTTGTGACTGACACCATGCCTTCCGTGAGTTGTAATTACGTGAGAGTTTTTCCATTCACCTGTGACCTTTCATCAGCCTCAGCTGGACATCTAAGGGGCCAACAAATGTCAACCGGCTTCCTCAAACAGATGCCTGTCGCTACCGTCCATCCAGGTGCTTGGCTGTGACGTAGCACTAAAGCCAGACCAGGAGAGAAGCCTGTCATCTACAAAATGTTTTTTTTTTTTTAGAAAATAATAATCTGTTAAATCTTATACAGACAGTTTAACTCAGTACACCTTCCTGGTCACTGGCCGCTGTTAGAACACCTGATTTATTTAGACTCCAAACACACCTGAAACCACCAAATCGAGCTGAAGGAGTGAAGTCAGTTGATTAGTGGCAGGTGGTACATGACACGAGGGGTTTCCCCCACCCACTAATGGTGCTCGAAAACCCTGGCAGCTGGCACTTTAAAAGTCAGGATGGCACGATTGGTATGAGTTAGAGAAATATCAGAAACCTTTAGAGCAACCGATCACAACATCAAACTCTCACAGCATCCCATTCTTAGAACATTGCTGCATTTGGATCATTATGACTCTGAATGTCTACAAAATATCCCTTCAGTAGCTGCTGAAAGGTTCTCCTTTGCTGCTTTAAAAGTCTTAGCAGTTTAAATCAGAATCTGGATAAATGTGAATGTAATGTGAACCGTATAAAAATAAATATAATACTAAGCTGTCTTATCCTTTTCAGTATATCAATCTGCTGTTTGTGAACTGTGGTGGTGTTTTTAGATCCTTTGGCTCTCTGAAATGACCCAGGCAGTGTTTCCTAGATTCATAATTAATAATTATGCCAATGTGCTGCTGGTAGTTCAGAGTCTGCATGAGTCTGTTTGAACCTGTTGATCATATGCCTAACTGGAGATGATAGAGTGTTATATACCACTTTATATGACATTTTAAGAAATAGTTTGATGGACCATGACACAGGCTTGTCAATGATCAGCCCTTGGAAACTTGTTACAGGGTGCCCCCCCCCGCTGGTTCCATGATCAAAGTCCGCCTTAAGTCTGTAAGAGGCCACGCCACTGCAGTACGCCATGATTAAGTGTCCCTTTTACTCTTAATTGAACACCATCACTTTCAGAAAATCACCTGCTGTGCCACATGTTGCGGTGGCTGTGACTCTGCATCTCGCACACACACTGACCGGCTTAGCTCGGCACTCCACCGACAATACCCCACAGTTTTTCCTTTAAGTACGCACTAATAGTTTCAGCTTTATTTCTGAAGCAACTTTTTTTTTTTTTCTGGCTGAGAGTCAAAGGCTCAGTGTGAGATATTTTGGCTGGGATTAAGACATAAAAATTGGTTGCATGTATAAATAGTAGCGTTGTGCCAATAGAAATGACAGCCCCCTCTGTCTGACATGAACAAGCACATCAGAACACACTGAAGCCGGGTCAGTGAGAGTGAACCGAAAGACTGACACGCAGTCTTGTGTTGCCAGGACAGACTGCAGTCAACGTTTGCAGGCTATTATTATGAGAAGTGTACAAAATTATATGACCATGGTTTTATTTACGTTATTTACAAATATGTTGGCTCTGTATTTGTTTACTCTGCACAATGACAATAAAGTTGAATCTGAATCTGAATTTTTAGGAAACAGATTTGTCTCTATGTGGAGGCCATAAACAAATTTATAAATGGTGCTTTAGGATTCAGTGTAAACTGCAACAGGCTCAACTCCAAACCTTGACCTGGTATAATAAGTCTAGATTGCTACACACATACACAAAATAATGCTATCAGGGAACATATTAAGTCCAAAAAAAACAAAAAAAACCCGACAGATGCAATGATTACACTAGTCAACTTAAGTAGAAATAAAACAGTTCTTTATATGAGCATGAAGTGATTAAATATTCCTTTGCATCTGTTTTTGTAAGTCTTTATTTTGTTATCTCTTCTATGCCATGAACACCTAAGGAAAACCTACAATTGCTCCATTTCAGCACATTATTTAATTACTGTTATTGTCAGTGTGCAGTCATTCTCCTGTGTATCTTTCATTACCCAGGTGCACAAATATTATTTTTCATTTTAGTATAAGACACAGAAATATAATAAAATAAGTCAAATTTCCTTTAACGTACAGCAACTGTAAGGTTTGTTTCCATGGACGTCTGTCCAGAAATGTACACTGAAGTCCACATTCGGCACGCAAGGATTGAAAGTGCTCTCTGCTGTATGCATATAAATAAAAGCATAATTTAGACTTAAACTTTGCATTGGAATAAGGTAGTTTTTCTCGCTCTACACACAAACTCAAAAGATAAAAAAAAAAAAAAAAAAAACTCTTCCCGTGGAAAGGAAAAAAAAGAAAAAAAGAAAATCTATCGGCTAGATTTTCCCTCTGTACTCCCAAAGGACTCACACTGGAGGAAAAACAACACGTGCAGGAAGTGAGGTGGGATGTTCGGAAAGCATTTAGTGGATCAATACGGCAGGCAGGAGAGGGGAAGGCAGGCAGACAGACAGAGTGGGAGATGGAGAGAGAGAGACACCCAGAGCCCAGGGGAGAGGGAAGTCTTGGGGGAACAGCCTGTTCTTTTTAAGAGTACTGTTACACATCTCAGTCGGTCTTGGTAAGAACATCTAGCTCAGCAGCTTTTTCCACCCAGCTGAGTTAAAACACTCAGAGGCTCGGCAGCGTGAAGAGAAGTAAGTAAGGCTTGTGCGTGATGTCACTGGTGTTTCCCTGAGGCCCACAGCTGGCTTTAATATCACTGACCATTCCTCTAGACCACAGCGGGACCATCATAGATCCACTAACACGAAAGAAACAGACAGCTTATAGATAAACCTCCTAATGCTTTTAGCTCGATCACAAAATCTTTACAGCATCTGGAGCATTTTAAAAGAAGGCATCATAAGACAATCCGGTGCCATAGAGGAGAGTCTAAATTTTATATACTAATAAACAGAGAAAGCCGAATCATAAGAATATGATCTTTAGGAGTTTGATGTGACAGTTAATTAATCTAGACAGATGCTATTAGCACCAAGGTGTCAATAGCCAACAATGCTATTTGCACCAGTGGGTGGAAAAGTTAATGTGGCTATTTACACCAGGGAGTATATAGCATGGCATATACGGCATCGCAGAGACAAGCACCACTGTAGCCAAAAGTGTTACTTGAACTCAAGCGAGCATTGCCAGAAAGGCTTTCTAACACCTCAACTGTAACCTTTTCCTAAACCTAAAGAGCTAGTTTTGTTGCTTAAGCTTAACCAAAGTGTGACTGAAATAAACAAAATATAAAATAAAAAAAATTTAAAGAATTCTAATTATTACTTGTCAGCTCTGGTGTTTGGTTTCACGTGGGACATGGACTCCAGTCTCCTAGATGAAGCTCTTTAAAGCGTTCATCCACCACAACTTCGTCCCTCTCTGAACTTTGAACTTTATGGCTACCTATGCGATATGCAACCATGCATACAACAGCACTCACTCACTGAAGGGCAGCACCGAGTGTGAATACTGACTATTCTCATCAAGATTGAAACATCTACCCCAAATAATGTATTGCCTGATTTCTTTATGATTTTCTTGAATTGCTGAGACTTAGAAGCTTTGCACAATGGGTGCAGTGAAAATGTAAGGTTAAAATTAATATACAGAAATCAGTATATTTATGTAAAAAATATCAGTACTCACCTTCTTTTAGCATGCCGACTTTAAGGCATTTCATAAAGCGGCAGGCCTGGCAAGACTTTCGTCTCCTTTTGGTGATCTCGCACTCGTTGGTAGCTGGACAGCTGTACTCAATATTCCCTACAGAAGATTAGGAAAAAATGAATTCATTATTATGTGTGATTAAAAGATATACATCAGCAATTAGGAATAATTTGTTTTGAAATTATTGGATTGAAGAGAAGATCAAATCAGACACGATACACACCAGGCGCAGGGGGACAACCCTGCAAAATACACAGCGCGCGTGTGTGGTTGTGCGCGTGCATGCGTTGGCACACATACACACCTGTCCCAAGGTGACCCTGTATGACACTCCTGAAGGAGAGGAGGGTTTAGTGGCATTTTGATGGGGCATGTAAAAAGCACCTACCCGCCCCGGAGTCCCACTCCCATTCTGATTCACAGATAAATTAGCTTCATTAATGCAGAGCGTCCTCTCTGCAATGCTCACCACGACCCTTTCCAGCCCATCCTTCTTCACCTAAAGGATGATGGGAAAGCTGCCCTCCCTCAACAGCACGGGGCTGAGAGACGGACGGACAGCTGAGCACTCTGCATAATGTTCTCCAGCAAAGACCAGGAGCTGCTGCTAGACTGGACAATCTAAGGCTGCCATATCATGTAGCAAAAGTCTATGTATTATTCAAGTCGTCTTGACGGTTGTTGGCTCACTATGGAAATATTTCCTATGCAATTTAATCACTCAGATCCAAAAACAGCCAGAAATGCAGACATATTGAATCTGCTGGAATGCAACCGCTGCCCGTCTTTCTCACCCGATTCCGGGTAACAATTTTTTTTATTAATTTTTTTTTCCAAATCATTACACACTCACTTCAAAAGTTGACATGACCCCAAGAATCCAATGACAAATCCTCTTTCCCAAGTATTCGTATCCTATGATTGAATGTTTAAACAATGTCCCATAAGTCCAGAGATGTATTAATGGTACCTAAAAACAGCAAACCAGGTGTTGTCTGTTGCAGGTCTGCC
>JASGAU010343479.1:0-13525 GCA_030220045.1 Australoheros facetus
GATAACTGAAAGTGGTTTAACATGTGTCATTAATACAGAGCAATTGTGATAAAAACTCCTATGGCGAAATATAAAAAAATATATACTAGAAAAGATGTATTAAAAAAAATAACATTTTACCAATAAAATATAGCTCATTTATTACATGCAATTATTGTGGCATTTATTTATTAAAAATTTTAAAAATTATTAAAAATTTTTACTGGCAATTTTAATATAAGTCACCCAGTGACTGGAATGTTTGTATTCTGGTATTGTAGGCTATTTGGAGAGACTGCATATAGTTCAATCTAAATAAGACTAAGCAATCATTGTTGAATAGCCCTATCATTTGTTTTTCCCTGTGATTTTATTTAATTTAAGATTTTTGCACAAAGTATCGGTATCGCCGATACCAGCTTGAATATTACTCAGTATTGGATCGGAAAGAAAATATGTGGTATCGCACATCACTACCAACCAGTCGCTGCCCCTCCCTGAGCCTGGTTCTGCTGGAGGTTTTTTCCTGTTAAAAAGGGAGTTTTTCCTTCCCACTGTTCCCAAGTGCTTACTCATAAGGGGTCATTTTGACTGTTTGGGTTTCTCTGTATTATTGTAGTGTCTTTACCTTACAATATAAAGCACCTCAAGTCGACTGTTGTGATTTGGTGCTATATGAATAAAATTGAAATTGAACGTGTCTGCTGAGTGCCGTTTTTGTTGCTGCTCTGCTGAACGTCTTTATTCGGTGTTAAAAATCTCACAGGTGTGTTAAAGCTGATGCAGCAGTACCAGAGTGAAGGTGATTGGTTTACTGGATGCTAAATCCTGACCTTGGTGCCGGGCTGTATGACAGGCATGTTCTTGTCAGTCAGGTGCTCCGTGACCTTCAGCCAGCTGCATCACAAACAGAGACGACAGGTTTTAAAGTAAGTGCAAATGCGACTGTGTGTTTGCATTTGACGCGTGAAGCTTTTTATTCGGTCACCTGCGCTGGTACGTGTCGATCTGCTGCTCTATGAGCTCCCTGTAGGAGCTCTCTGCTCGCTTCTGAGTCACCGTCACCAGCTGGATCAGCTCAGACCTGAAGAGGAGGAAATGCATTTGTCCAAAAATCATTTATAGTCAGTGGACACTCAATTTATTGGGAAAATTACAGGTTAAAAAAAAAAGAAAATCTTAAAAATAATATTTTATCATGAAAAGTGTGAAGTGTTGAAGTTCTACACATTTCTGTCCCATGAAGGACTCAGACTGCAGTCTCTGGTAAGAGCAGCCTTTTCTTTTGTCCTCTACTCGTCTAATTTCCTCAAATGTATTAAGGACACACTGCACATCATATGGCTGTGCTCCTCATATGATGCACTGGAAACTGAGGTTTGGGTCAATGGGTCAGCATCTGGGTAACTGTTCAGAGACCTAGATGTTATCACTAGTTTGCAGTGGTCCTACACACAAAGGTCAGGTCACTCTGGCACTGAAGCTGATGGTTGTTCTCTGCACAAGTTTGAGAACACAAGAGATAAAATCATAAATGCAGCCATAATTGGAGAGGGACTTCCAGAGAACAGTCTAACGAGCTGCACTCGGAGACGACCTTGAAGCTGAAAAGCGCTGCATTAAATACGTGTCCGGTTTCTGATTTTCTTATAGGTGGAGTCACAGAACTGCTCTATGCTGCAGCGCTGAGGGTGGTGAGTTAAAGACAGAAAGCAATGCTTACTTTTCCAGCGACTTGAGGATGTAGTTGTAGTTGTTGTGCAGGAAGATGGCACTCAGAGCTGAATCCTCGTACACTTTGGATTTACTGAGCAGGTTAAGCTGCAAGTTCCCCAAAACCTTACCTGAAAGAACAAAAAAAGAATCATCAGTTTCCAGAATGAAACGAGGACTTCTTCAAACAAAGAGGTGGTGCACAGTAACTCGACTTACATATGTAGGTACTGAGGAGCTTTTTGTTGAAGTCGGAGGCGTAGCTGCTGGCTGAACTCGTCTCTAAAAGTAACACAGGAGATATTAGCGCCAAAAGCTACAAGTACACACCTGAATAAGCACACGACAGCTGAATTTTATATCAGAAAAACAGAAAACAGTCAAACCTGCAGTCATTTGGGGCCTATGTGGTCTCTTTTTTTATTTTAATGCTTACCTCGGGGGTCTAAAGGTATATTGTAAGTGTCCCCCAGTACTAAAAGGGCCGAGGCAAGGCAGAAGAGAAGAGAAAGAGAAAGAGGCACAAGTGCAAAAAGGTTAGAAGAGATTAGTTAGTGCAGAGTAAGCAAACAGTCAGCCAGGCAGCGAGTGAAAAGAGCCAGATGCTGGAAAAGGAGGCAAAGCGAAGCTGCGCTAATCAAAGAACAGGAGGGAGCCACAAATACTCGCTTATAAAACTTTTTAAAGGCTGAACACATGCTGGATTAAAGTGTGCCACAGAAGCTCCCTGTGAAAGGAGAGGTGCAATTAGAAGGGGAAGGAAAAGGAAGAAGGCTGAAGGTGAAAACAGCCTCAGATAAAGGAGGAGGATCCTGAAAATGTGGAAATGTAATGTGACCCTTTGAATCTAGATTCATAAGCAACAAATACACTGCAGTGTGGAGTATTTGGACAGTCATGTCTTGTAGTTCTGGCTCGGCACTGCACCAGGACTCATGATCCTTTTCTTATTACAGATAAACTGGTCTCTCTGTGCTCCTCTTTCCCTGCCTCACCAACCACCCAGTCACAGCAAATGGCTGCCCCTCCCTGAGTCTGGTGGGGGTCTTTTCCTGTAGAGTTCTTCCTCCACACCATCTCCAAGAGCTTGCTCATAGGAGATTGTCTGATTGTTGAGGTTCTCTTTCTAATATTGTAGGTCTTTACCTTAGGATATAAAACGCCTGTTATTGTAAACTAGTGCTATATATTATAACATGAATATATACAACATAGCAGATGGCAATATCTTAAAGCTAGTTGCCACCCACCACAAAAAGAATAAAGCAGCTAGATAGCTAGTTCGTACTTCAGTTTAAGACTTTTCTCATGTGCAGTGGGTAAACAGTGAAGGACTCATGAACACCTTTTATATAATTAGACTCTAAACACACAAAGAAGACTTTCAAGGCTGAGGCTAGGTAGCTAACTATAGGATTAGCTATTTCACATAGACTGTATATAAAAGATAGACAGATTCCAGTTCTTAACAGTGAAGCGTGGAGGTGCCTTAAACCTGCGTTTTCTAATGGCCAGCAGGGGGCAACTCTTCTGGTTGTATAGAAGTCTATGTAAATATAACAAAATGGCCCACAGCTCCCTAGTCAGAGTCACTAGTTTCGAGGCTTATTGAATAAATAATTAGAATCAGAAAGGAGGATAAACCAGCATATAGTTATTGTCGAACAACTTGTTCATTGCAAGGCCTACATTAGCCAGCAGGTGGTGCAGTGTCCCTCGATTTCATGGTCAGATCCACCCCTCACTCATCACACACCAGGAGAACGACAAGTCTTGCTGAATACGTCAATTATGCTGTTTTTGTAAATTATGGTCCCAACTGGGGTCAAAAAAAGAGGATAAAGCAGGGTATGCAACCACACTGTGGAGCTGCTATTGCTGTGCACAATAACAACAACAAAAAAGACTTCTGAGGGGAAAAAGCTACACACGACTGTGTCATTTACCTGTCCTGTTTTTGAAGCCTTGAGCTGCGTGTTTTCACCTTCACAATTTTAATTTTTTTGAAACCTGACGTCAACTTTGAAACTGACTTTAAAATTTTATGCTATTTATTTATCACAAGGCTGGGTGGCCCTAATACTCTGAAGTAAAATAAAGTCTGATCTCAGTACTGACCAGAATAATCAATAATTAACCATTTTTGCAATATTAATCAAGCAATCATAGCTTCAATTATTTAACTTTATGTTTTTATAGCAGAACTTAAAAGAAAAGAAGAAAAAAAAAAGGCTCATAACTGTCCCAGTACTCTGTTTAGATGACAGATAAGTGACGGTAATACTGCTGATATTAGTGCTCAGCACCATCACAGCCTGGCCAGGCAGCAGGAGGGCTACGCTAACGAGAGGCTAACGCCTGCGTCATTGTGATTGTACCTTGTGAGGCCAGCATGGCTCCAGCAGTCTCGTGAAAGTCCAGCAGCTGCTGCAGGAACAGGATGGCCTGCAGAGGAGAGCACAGAAGAGCTCAGGGTCGGCTCAGATTAATCATTAGACACAGACACTCCGGTCTGAGGTGTTAGCTGTTCCCACAGAGATGGACAAACAGCACAGGCCTCGCAGGAAGATGTTGACTCTAAAATGTAGGAAGAGCAAATAAATTACTGGTGTTATATAACTCAGGAGGTAACGGAGCATCAGCTTACATTGCTGGTCAGTTCGTGGACCGTTCCATCCTTGGGCATGTTGTATTCCTTATCAGGATCATTCTGTGGTCGGAGCAGGAAAAACTCATGAATGATAGTTGAATTATTGAACAGTGATTGGTGACACATTGAAAACAGAGCTTCTTGCCTTGATGCTGTCTGCAAACTCCTCCAGAGCTTTGGCTCCAATTGTCTCCATGGAGGTGATGAGGGTGGGCAGCTTGTTCTTGGTGCTTGCCGCCGTCCCCTGCAGACAGCAGAAAACAAACAGCTGATATTCATTAAAGACATTATTACTTATTTTCTGTCATATCTATCTATATACACACACTCACGCAATGCTGGATGCTCATGTTACACATGATCACTATATACACAAGAAATTATTGTGAACCAAAAGTTCAGGCTTGTTTTCTCTAAAAGCTCATGATGTCAGTGAGAGGGGATATCCCCATCATGGTCATCTCAGGCATACAGCGCTGCCTTCTGTTCGTGAGGGGCAGCCAATCAGACGAAAGCTGCCTTAAAGTTAAGCTTTAAGGGCTGCACCAAGACTCAGTATCAAATAAATATGGATTATTTTTAATTGTGAATCATGCAAAGGTTTGTCTAGTATAGTCCAAGAATAAAAGCATGGTTGTGGAAATGAGCAGAATAAAGTATTATTTGGTGATGTGGGTGCAGCTGGGACCTGCAGCGTTGTATCAAACTCAGACTTGTTCATCTTCAGGTGTCTGAGGATGGGGAAGATGGTGAGGACGGCCGAGTAGTCGTGGCGCATTATGGCCCGGCGAGCTGCAGCCACGATGTTCTCCCCCTCCAGCATCAGATTGTCCAGCGCCTCCTGCAGACAAACACCAAAATGAAAGTGGTCTTCTATTGAAGGAGCTGGTCTTGTAACCTCCTCTTTTTTTTTGTTTCAATGTAGGAGTAGAAAATGTCATCATTTGGAGGTCTGACAAAAAAGAAAACTGAATTATTAAATATCTTTTAACCCATTCAGCCATTTTAGATACTTTGGTGTGGTGATGAGGGAGTTAGGCTAACATCAGGCTCATGTCCCACCATTAAACCCTGATCAAACCTCCAAACACTCTCCCAGACCTGAATGAGGGAATCAAAGGTCTTCTTCTGGTGGTGCTCGGGGATGATCTCAGTCAGCAGCGCGTACTCGCTCTGAGCCAGCTTGACGAAGGCACTGATGCAGTGGATGTAAGAATCAATCTCGATGTCCAGGACATCATCCTTTCCTGGGTGGTACATGAGGATAAGCTCAGTCAGCCAGCAAATAAACACATCTGACATTAGACATGACTGAAGCTAAAAAGTAGTTTGTGTTCAGATGAAGGCGATTAAACTCCAGACTATGTGTTCTGGCTGCAGGCTGCGACTGTATTTAAAGAAAATAAGCAGTGCTAAAGCTAAAAAGCCACCTCTTTAATCAGCCTGTGTTTCTTCTCTTTCCCAAATGCTCCCCTCACTCACCTGTGGTGGCCCCATGCTTCTCGGTCAGGGCGTCAGAGTGGTGTTTGACCCGCAGGTCATGATCGTAACCTGGTAGGTGGGGGGTGGGACAGCAAGGAGACAGGCCTAGTCAAACCACCAGGGTCACAACTAGGCCAGTGGGTCAGAGTTTGGGAGTGGGGGTAGGGGTAGGGGGCAAACCTGAACCTATAGCAGCTGTACCAACCACCACCAAGCACCAGCGGAGGAGGGGGCGAGAGAAAGAAGCAGGGGGCACCCACCAAAGACGGGTGGGGAGGAGGCTGTAAGACCCACAAGGGTTCATTTTCCAAATGTGTGAATCAGTCAGTGTGTTAAAAGTACGAGACAGAAATCAGCTTACACAGAAAAAAGTCACAACAGCTTTGGATTCATCGCAGTTTTTCAAAGTAAATCCCATCCTGATACACTTCCACACGGGTGAACCGCTCCTACATTTCCCACGATGCCTTCAGAACAATATTCCTATTTTTTTTAAACTAATGGGCCTATTACTGCCTAATTTGAATTATTTAATCTTTAATCAAATGAGTGTAAACATCACAGAAACCATAGCTGATGCTTCAACTCATTAGGAGACTTGTGTCAGAATTATCAGCTTAAGTACTGACAAAGCGTAAAACTTTTTAAATACTGTTTCCTAATTCTCAAACTTTTTTGTCCAGAAATAAACCATCAGTTGTAATTAAATAAATAAAAATGTGTAGAAGCTTGCATCCACATAGTAGGTGCCACACTTTCATAAATCATTTTATTTTATCTGTAGGATTTCTTTTGTTTCCTGATTTGTAATTTTAATTTCTTATATCACTGAATGAATATTATTATTATTATTATTATTAGGTGGACTTTGTGAGGACGACATCTGTGTCTGTGTAATTTTAGGTAGTTATATTGCACATTACTACATTTATGGACATTTTTCTTTAAAATTATTATAAACTGAAGCTCAGAGTGATGGATGTTGCTTTTCTTCATATACCTTGGTGGCCTTACAAATATCAGTGGTTTGCTGACTGTTAGCCTTTAAAAAATTACTTTTTGTAACGACCTGATAGCTTTCACCAGCAGGGGGCAGTGCCTCACCAGTGGGTGTGATGAGATGTTTTTCACCTTTGATATTTTTCTTTAGCTCTACCACCATTTTATCAAGAGGCTTTGTCTTTTGTTCTTAATGACTTGATTGGTTAAATAAAGGTTACACTTTGCACCACCTTGTGGTAAAAACTGGTATTACATGGACACGCAGTCAAACCCCAGTTAAACTTCAGTTAACATCTCTTCAGCATAATCATAATCCATCACCGTTTCTGACATGAAGTCACAGCGGTTGCTTCGTCACCTTTAGTTGATAAATAGTTGAAACCCTTCCAGTTAAATATTAATTTTAACAGTGAAGTCGTTTATTAGGATGGATGTGCTTGTTTGTAAATATAGGTTTGGTTCCATGCAAAAATAATCAGCTGTATTAAGCTGCCTGTATTCCAGATTCATTAGAGATTATTTATGATTTATTAAACATCTGCAGTGTCTAGCTGTTGTGACTGAGGGGATTTTCTGTGTGCCTGAAACAACAGTACACTGTCAGCATTGAGAACACCAAGGTGCTTTACCTTCCAAAGGAGTGAGGTTAGAGCCCCCCTTTTTCCCATCCAGCCCATGCTGTGAGTACTGTTTCAGAAGGTTCTGAGCCTTGCGAATGGTCCCTGGTCCCAGAAACACAGAGACAGAGTCCAGAGGAGGGGGAGGGCAGCGAGGTCCAGACAGCCCAGAAGCAGAAGAAGGAAGAAGAAGAAGAAAGAAGGGAGAGCTAGGAAGTGAGTGATGAAACACAGACACCACATCCCTCCACCACTGAGGCAGCCAGCAGAGGTTCATACGTGGGGGAGGAGGGGGAGGCACAGTCTAATACCACGACAGACAAACTACAGCAGTACAGGGCACGTGTGCTGAAACGCACACTGCCGGGGTCATGTAAGAGAATAAACAGGTTAGGTCAGTTATAAACAGCCATCACAATTAATACAATTAACACTCACATTATTATTATGACTAATAAACAGTCTGTCACATGGTTTAGAGACGCAAAATCTGCAGAATATTAATATTTACAGCATAAAACACAAAGTGTTGGACTGTTAGTGAGTTAGTAAGCAAGTAGGACAATAAAAGCTGCTTCAGTTTTTTCCTTTTATTGCTACTTGAAAGGTTATTAGTCACGTGTTTATCAAACTCACACAAAGCTGTAAGGGTTAACAAGCCAGCAGACACTCTTTAGATGTGCAGCAAACGCAGAGCAACACTGTCACCTCATTTGAATCCAATTAGCGGTTTTAAGCTGAATGTTCACTTCCTGTGTGGCTCAGGTTCGGCCTCTGTCACTGCCTGAACCATACCCAAAACTCCGGTTTGTTCTACATGTGTGCAAAAGAAAAAAAAAGGCTCATTCCTTTCCTTTCATTACCTTTCACAGTTAAAGCCATGGAAATGATGCATCTGCAGTCTCAGAGCAGCAGAGTCAACTCCTGCTAATACAAACAGCTTACAGAAGCAATAATGCAGATTCTGCCATTTTAAATGAAAGTCTGTCTTTAGTTTGATTACTTATGTAACCTTTTAATTTGTCCTTTGTTACGAATCAAACGCACCCCTCACCTTTACCGCAGTGCTGCCTAAAAGCTCAGACACTCCAGCCTGAGCCAAGATGACTGAAGCCAAGCCTTTGGTCAGTAAGATCTATCTAGAGGAAGCTGTAAAGATGTTGTTCCCACAGGTGACCCTGTGGAAGGGTTATTAACATGGATGCAGCAGATCATAACTGAAATGACTGCTGATCGTTAGCTTCAGATCTCTTTGTCTGGCTTCTTGCTGTTCCATCTGCACCTGAATACATCCTGCTTGGGAGGCTGAAGGCCAGACTTGTCAAGGCCTCAGACTCCCTACTGGATGAGCCAGTCTTCCCCACCACCTCCACTTATTTAAGCAACAGGAATCTGAACTTTAATTTAAGTTCAGGGAAATCTCCACTATAAAGACAGTTTCAGTAACTTTCAATAATGTTTAAGAATAACAATAATCCTGTTAACTCATCAAGATTAAAATTAATGCTCAAAGAGAATTCACATATTCAAGCTGCCCTAATACAGATTTTAATCCAATACAGCAAGAAAAGGCTAATTTGAAACCATAGCAGTGACAGGAAGTATCCATATTTTTGCACATGCATAACCTCAGCACAGATCAGTCAGCAGCATCTCCACCTGCTTCACCTGTAACCTCAGCGCTCTCTGCTCCACGATCGTCTTTCTTACAGGACCCATCTGTGCTTTCACTGTCACAAACCCGGCGTAGCTCTTCTTCAGCTCAACTTTGGGGGGTTTTTTTGTTAGTGTTTTTTAAAAGTTTTAGTGTCGTTATGCATTTCAGCACAAGCAACAGCGATGCCGCACAGGTGGAGTTATTTCACATTCAAGCAAAAGAAATAAACTGTTTAACCAGGCGTGTGCAGGTAAAAGCAGGCGACCAGCTGTTTATTAGTTACAAACTCCTTCAATCAGCACTACGCACAGTTCTGCTGTCACGGCACACACGTCTGCTCTGCACAGCAGCTTCACACACACACACACACTGCAAACTCCACAGCCTTTAGTTTCACGGCGGCAGTGAGGGCACTTTCAAAGAATCGCCATTTGTGTGTTTATTTGTTACAATCTGACCTTTGCAGTGACTGAATGATCCCAGCTGTACATTTCTGTGAGTTGCTGTCATATTTTTTTGATGATAAAAGAAGCTTCCATGAATTTATCAAAGTAATTCTACAATCTTTTTTTTGTTTGTTTTTTTGCAGGAGCTGGTCCAATAGAAAGACGTGTGGAAATAGTTTTACATTTTTAGCTTTATAAACTTCCATTCTATTGTGGTTTTCCAGTTCTAATCACTACACTGGAATACTGGCTAAGTAGCGAGACTTACTGCTCCAAAAAAAATGAAGGGCACGCTCGGTCATCACACTATAACACAAAGTCAGTTAAACGTCAGGCATATCAACCTGTCCAGTTAGGAATCAAACCACTGCGACTCCATTTCAGCTGCTTTGGTGGAAATGAAAGTAACCACGGGTGCTCCGGAGAGGCAACAACAAGAAAAGCCCAAAAAAGGGAACGGTTTAGCAGGTGGTGGCCACAAACTGCTGCGCTCTACTTATTCGACTGATTTTCCCTCTAATTTTGCTTTTTTTGCTCATGTTCTTGTCACTGCTGGTAAACATGAGACAGCACCTACAGCCCATTCAGGGTGCTCCAGGATGGCACATCCCAGCACAGCTCAGTCTCAAGAGTATGCAGGAGACACCGGGAGATGGGCTGTTACACG
The DNA here is from genome assembly GCA_030220045.1 of Australoheros facetus. Lineage (NCBI taxonomy): Eukaryota > Metazoa > Chordata > Actinopteri > Cichliformes > Cichlidae > Australoheros > Australoheros facetus. Next base: position 10,214 of record JASGAU010343479.1, read on the forward strand.
AGAAGAGCGGGCATCAGCCCAACAGCAGGTCTGGCATCCAACATGAAAGAGTCTGGTGACATCAAGGTGTCTGTCACATATGCTCAGCATCAATCTGCTCTCCTGTGTGAAGATAACAGGGCGCCAGTAACAGACCTGCCAGTTCTGGTGTTCTCGGGCTGTGATCACAAACCCCACTAAAGGACATCAGGACCTCACATAGCCCATGTCTGACAGCAGCCTGCTGAAGGTCTGGCAGTGCTCCTCCTCTTCCTCCTAGCTCAAAGGAGCAGATACCGGCCCTGCTGCTGCTCGATGCCCTTCTACACTCCTTTCAGGCTGAAATTTAACTGACTTTGTTATAAATGTTTATCAAGAGTTCCCTTCATTTTTTAAGCAATGCATAATTTAACCTCTAAAACAACCTGAGGGTTAAATAAATGAGTGCATACCTGCTGTTAGTACAGCAGTTTTCCTCCATAGAGGTGTGTTTGTGCTGTTCACTTTGCAGCAGCATAACAGAGACTGAATGCATTTAACTGAAGGGATTGTTTTTGAACAGCAGCGCCGTCATCGACTTCCATATCAAAATCCCCTCCTTTAAAAATGACCTTTTACAAACATTGTTTATGACAGCGATCCTCACACACCTGCATTCACTGTGAGCACTTTAAACTGCTCACAGTGAACGGAAACTGTAAAGATCTTTTATTAAGTTCTGCGTTTCTCATTGTGATTAAATTGATCAAATTAGCTCTAAAACTCTCCACCTTACTCATCCCATCACTGCAGCGCACTGCCATGAAACTAGAGGCTCACATCACCACTGAAGATAACCTGCTACGCCTTCCAACAGGACAAATAAACCTCTGCTGTCTCAATTGCTAAAAAGAAAAAAAAAAAAATAAGGAAACCTCATGCTGTCTCTGATTTGCCGTGAAATGTGGCATCTGACAGACAGAAGCAAGCACGAGGCACACGCTAGCGCTTCATGTTTACCTGGGATGTAGACTGTCATCACAACACAGGGATTATGAAAGAGGAGAGGATGGAGGATTGGTTAGAGCAGAGTGTAATATCACAGAGAAACACAGTGTGTGGGGTCAACAGAGTAATTACAGAGAGATTGTGGAGGATAACTTGAGACAGAAACAGACTGAATGTACTGAAGAGTGCATTTAATACTCATCACTATGCAGGGTCATGCTTGTTTGTTAGAAGAGGGACTGGACAGAGATTACAGACTGAAATGGAGTGATTGTGGGTTCGGTCTGAATGAGGCGCGTCGGTTGCTGACCTGGTCTCTTCGGGGCCTTTTTGGTCGGCGTATCCTTGCGTTTGGTTTGGACGGCGGGCGAGTAGAGGACACCGGAGGAGGCGCTGTTCTTGCGGAAATGCTCCTTGAGGCCTTTGATGGAGCGATCGAGCTGGCTGGACCTGATCTGGAAGTAGACGTTCATGAAGTCTGCATAGAAGACAGAAAGGAAAAGGAGAGTGAAATTAAGAGGCAAAAAAAGCAATGATTGAGATTCCAGTTTCTTGGCACTGCTTGTAGTGCACAGATCCAAGTGTGCTTTTAAGGTTTAATTCAATTTCATTAATTTCACAGCAATTCACAACAATGGTCTTAAGGTGCTTTCTGTATTGTAAGGTAAAAACCCAACAAAATTCAAGAGAATGAGCAACACTTGGTGACTGTGGGAAGGAAGAACAGGAAGAGACCTCCAACAGAACCAGGCTCGCAGAGGTGCAGCCATCTTTGCCATATACACACTAAATCATCTCTCTGCGTATTACCTTGAATGACTTAAATGAAGCAAAGAGAGGGAAATTACAGGAGATTAGCCAACATGAAGAATGGCAGCACCACGCCACAGGCTACCTACAGCTAACAAACAAACACAGCCGTACCCTGGTTGCGCCCGTACTCCACCAGCCAGCCGGCAATGCAGATGATGTCCTGAAGAACGGCCTCAGGCAGGTGTTCCAGCACCACCTCCTCCTGGACCTCCAGCTCTTCATCCACGCTGATGGCATCCAGGATGAGGATGGGGGGAACGGGTTTACTGTAGCGGGTCAGGAGGCTGCGGAATTCGGCCTCCAGCAGCTCTTTTCCCTTCTCAAAGCGCGCTTTCTACAGAAGAAGACAAAGTCAGGGAATTACTGAGTCTTACTCTGAACAGCTCAAAGACTGAACCAGGGGTCTGCAGTGAGGATAAAGTGTATTTGTACTATTGAATTCTTTAATGAAATGTATACATAAATTAATGTAGGAATAACAGCATGATTAATACAGAGAGTTACAGCCTGAGTTACAGTATGTAAAACTTTCAACACTAGATGTCAGCAGATTACAGATCGCAGTCAGCTGAGTTCTGTTTTCTCCCCACCTCCCAGTTCAAGTGCAGCTATGGTGGCTGCTGCAGGACAAACATGCTTTAGTCAGCCAAGAGAGATCAAAAACATTACATTTATAGTGCAACCCATAACGGTCACGGCTAGCTGGCATGTTTGGACCAGATCCATCCCAGAGTTTTTCCCTATCTCTGTATGCTGTCAGTCCACCGTTTACGTCAGCTGTCAGTGGTGGGTGAGAAGCATCCACCTTTATTTACTCTGGAAGAGGCTGTAAAACTTTGTGAGAGGAGTCAATGAGTCAGAGAAGCTCACACACACTGTTATCAGGCCATGTAGAAACGCACAGGTCTGCGGTACATGTATGCAAAAAAGGCTTACAATGTCCACCGAAAAAGCTGCAAACAGAAATAAACTGTATGCATCAGAGACTCATACTTTATGTATTTTGCTCCTAGAAAGACAAGAGCACGAAAACTCATTAAAGCTTGTATATTAGTATATTTGACAACTTATTTTAGCATTTTTTGATTTCCTCAAGCCTGAACAGCTCAACACTGCACTGGTTTCAGTTTTAGCTCATGTCCAGAAGTTGCACTTGTGTCATTTCTCTCATTTCTTTCTGCTTTGATGCTTAAATACTGATTCAGCTTGTACAGCTTCACTGACATGGGATCATATGATAAAACCCGCGGTGGCAGTCGCATCATTTTTTGTTTACCTGAACTAAAGCAGGAAGTTATTTCACTAAAATGCAGTTTTAAACGTTTCTGACCAGGGTTTATACAGGAATCCTAGAGTTAAATTTACTACCTTTTACTACCTATTTTTACTACCTCTAAAATATTTTTACTACCAGGATGAAATCGAGCAGCAGTCTTTTTTGGGGTAGCGGTGGATTCACAGCACTAAGCCATGTAAGATGATCGCCCATCTCTCACCAAAGACAAAACTGTATCCCACTTACTTGAAGGTGTA
>JASGAU010343506.1:0-13481 GCA_030220045.1 Australoheros facetus
AAATGCGACTTATAGTCCAGTGCGACTTATATATGTTTTTTTCTTCTATATTATGCATTTTTTGGCTGGTGCGACCTATACTCTGGAGCGACTTATAGTCCGAAAAATACGGTACTGCAAACGCAACTTTGACATCTGCACCATGAATGCATCACAGGGAAAAGGGGAAAAAAAGGGATGTGTTGAAGGTGTAAGCAGGTCACAGGAAATTGCCTGGATGCCAAGCTGCAGCAGATGAAAAATTAATTATGCAGGTATTATGTATTACCTGCATATCAGATTAATTAATTTACTGAAGGTGTCAGAACACTGTTCTAGATCATTCCAGCCCACTTTAAACCCCAGGAATCACACAGGTTAATGTCCAATCAGACTGTATCAGATCGTTGCCATTTCATATGCATCTCTGTCAGGTAATGTCTAGAAAAGTTAAGGGCGATTAAGGGTGGTAACTGCCCCTGGTTTAAGAATAAGAATGAAACAGACAGGGTTAGGGATGCACCTATCCAACCGTTTCCAATTCAGATTCTTTTCTCTCTCTCTCTCACACACACACACACACACACACACACACACACACACACACACACACACACACACACACACACACACACACACACACACACGTCTAAAAGCTGTCTGCCCTCACCACACCATATCACCAGACAGAGGTGACCTAATGTAACCGCAGGGCACTCACACACAATGCAACACCTAATCCCCTCACCTCTGACCCCTCACCTGAACCTTTGCTTTGATTGGACAGATAATGGGCATTAGAGGTCATGTGGTGTGCTGATGGGGTCATCTGGGCCATGGTAGGATCCTTTTTGTTTAATTAGGTTGGATTCCCAGGATAGATTCCATTTTTCTGCCCCGGGGTCTCGGTCAGGGTACAAAGGTCAACTAAAGCTTCAAATTAGGGACTCACCACACATTTATTAATACTGAACCACGTATATAAAGGGTTATAAGTGAAATTATGGGCCACTCTGAATTTATGAATGAATTGAAATAGTTTTTTTATTAAATACATCTGTTTTTTGGTAGTGGAACACTCCCATTGTTTGCATTATCCCAATGCAAACAGTGGGAGTGTTCACAGATTGTGCTCGAAATTCCTTGGATTATGGGACCTTATATTTTTGATAAAACCATAGTGTTTTATGCTCACAGTGTAAAAATACCTAAACATATTCATAACGAGAAATCCTAATGCGTGGACAGATGCTCTTCCTTCAGTCACACAGCTTTTACCACACCAAGAGAGTCTAAACATAACATGCACTGATTTGTAATCACTACAGATGTGTTTGGTATTCCATGATTGGATGTTTTTGCTGGGGGAAAAAAATCTTTATTGTCATGGAGCTTTGTATTTGCATATAGGCTACAAATGAGCTAATACAAGTTCCACTCCAATAGAAGAAAACACTGCTCCGGATTATCCTTAAAGGCCTTTTGGTAAGCCAGGCTTTTTCTTCCAGTACTTAAGGTTGTCTATTTTTATTGACTTACAAGATCTGATTTTGTGAACTTTAAAATGTACAAGTAGAACCAAATGATCTACTGTAGGCTATCAGAATGAACACCTGGCTCTTCATACAGGCCCAGGATCAAAGGAATTGAAGACCCAGTGGATTGCTTCCATTTTTGAGAGTGGTCTCCCTTAAACAACAAGAAGGAACTTGTTTAACATTACCGATAACATTGGTTCTGAAGTTCTTGTGCTGCTTAACGACAGTATTAAATTATGAGAATTGTTTTAACTAGTTTGAAATGAGGACTGGCTGTGGATCACTCTGTTCATGTTGCCTTTTGTGTAACCTAAGACAACAGGACTTATTTTTGTTCCACCAGGAGGTGGATGATTTATCATCCAAGGAGATGATAAATCAGTCTGCTACCAGTTTGTGACTGAATGGGATGAAGTTAGCAATTTACCTGTAATCTGTTCGTGATAAATTGGCGAAAATTGCAATTGTGTCACCGTCCTTTTCAAATCTGTTGCCATCTTAATGCACAGAAATTCACATTAACTACTTACATTCAGAACCTAACCAGAACCTCAAACATTTGTAACATTAATTCATAAATCCTTCCATAAAACATTTGCTGCAGGATGCAGATTTAACTGCAAAATGACAAAGGCGCTCATCAACCCTGCTTCTATAAAACAGTAAAACCAGAATGCAACCAGTTGGCAACTAGTTGAGTCAAGACATAAATTGACTCAGTTGCACTCATCAGCACAGACACAGATTGATTACATGTTGGTAATCTGTCTGCCTTTAAAATGTATACAGCAGTTTATTTGTAAGCCGTAACAATCTGTCTGAGAGGGATTGCAGTTAGTTTGAATCAGACTGTGATCGTTGCCTCCCACCAAGTGACCAGTGGTGGCCAAAGGTTGAGGGTGTTGCACCCTCAGCCTCTGGGCAAACAGTTTGTTTCCATAACTATTTACAATAAGTTGCTCAAAGTAAAAAATTCTAAGCAGTTACTACCAATTTTTTTACAGTTGCCAGAAAACTGCTGTCCTCCTTTTATTTATTTTTTTACTCTAGTGTGACTTAGCCATAAGGAGATAGAAATTAAACAAAAATATGTCAGACCAAGGCAGAAAGGAGGCACTGCTGCAATGTACATTATGATAATGTTTTTTTTTTAAAAATTATTTTATTATTAATCTCTAACATCCACAAGGTCATTGGTGACCCATCAAGGCTTAGGGTTTAGTTAACATTCACCCCTTTTATAGTATGTTTTCAAATGCTTGTAACAAGTTGATTCTCTGAAAAATAAAAGATAGAATAATAAGTGCTGAATAAAGTGAAAATTCTCAGTCTCAGCTGTGTGGGTTGGGTTTGTTCACTTTATGAATTCCTTTCCGAACACCACCCCCACCCGCCTTTCCATTGTGCTTTGCTGTCCTCTTCTTCATTGAGAGTAAATGATGAGGCCTTCCCGCGAAGCCATCTACTACATTTGTTGTGACTGCTGGAGAAATGAGAGGAGAAGACTGAAGGAGGGTAAAAGTGACAAACGAAGATGGAGAGCGACAACATTTGATTCTTACAGTGAAAAGTTCTTATTAATGGATGTGTGCCACTCGTTCTCTTCACAGAACCTACTATCACCACACACACACACGCACGCACACGCACGCACACTCACACTCACACTCATCCTCCCTCTGCTGTCAGAGAGATAAATCTCTGTTGGTGGATAGAAAGAAATGGAGCCCGGGCTCTGCTGGGAAAATGAACTCACAACTATACTTAATCATTTACCTCTGCCTCTCCTCTCTAAATAGTCTCCGTCCCCTCTCTTTCTCTCTCTTCTTTTCTCATTTGAACTGAAGAATTGCTGCAATCTCAAAATCACATCCTGACGCCTCCTGAAACGAATGCCTCGCAGCACTCTGTGATTCATTGGGAATGGATAGGATTCCTGTAGATCAGCAGCCAAAGGCGAGTGGGGTGAAATTAAATTTCATGGCTTTTCTGGATTGGACTGCTGTTACATAATTGGTGCTAATATTAATAAAAATAAGTGCAAAGGAAGATGGTAGTTTGCTCTGATGAGGTAACTGATGATGTAGCTTCAAAACACTGTAATAATGCCTGGAGTGTCCTTTAGTAACTGGGGCTGGTAGAGGAAAAACGTAACTTCTTCACCTCTCATGTGACTGCTTTCAGAGCTTTGTCTTCTATGGTTAATTTTTGGTTAAAGTGACCCTATTCTGCTACTCCTCATTTTCATTATTTATGGAGGAGGGGTCCCACCTTCGTGACGAAGCGACACGACGGCTCTATGTACACAGAAGATGGTGGAGAATTTCACTGTTTGCTACCTGCTAACGCTAAGTTCTTTGTTCCGCCGTGAGAATTGATCTGATGTTCAACATTTGACGTTTCTCCCAGGTCCTTCACGCCCCACCGCACAGTTTAAGAAACACCGACTTAAGGTATTTGTGCCAGTAACAGTTTGCTTAAGTAGGATGAAAGACTTTTACCAACCTGAATATTTCAAATTTTTTAATATTTTAATGCTTCTTCTTGTGTAAAGGAAATAACTAATTATTCTACCACAGTTCCAACAACTGTTAGGCCAAAATGCATGTCAAGGATTTGATTTGAAAGGGAACATCTACAAGTTCCTGGAACTATGTTTGTTTAGCATGTGGCCAAGATCTAACCTAACCCTACCCCTAGGTGGTTGAGTGGTGATCCGGTCAATGTTAAGAAGTTAACATACACCAGCTGTTGCCTTTCAAATCAAGTCTCTTAAGTACGATTTTGCATTACGCGGCTGTTGCAAAATTTGTATTTTGGTATGTGAAATACGTAGATTTGGACCTAACTTTTAAGTCTGTGGGTGGCCTTAAAGGCAGAGGAGGGAAAACGGGTTATTTCAGGCAAAAGATGAACTAAGGGGTCTCACCGAGGCCCAGTATAAGATAAATAAGGATTATTATTATTATTTTGAACTGTGAACTTTGCTAAGCTACTCCAGTAAAGTCAAAGGATAAAATTGAAACAGCATAATAGTTTAAGTTTAGCCAGCTGAAATGCGTGCAAGGTTCAGTGACACATACAGAGTAAATCAAGTGAGCAGCCAGTCACATTACTTCAAGGTTAATGGTTACAGGAATGTCACGCAAACGTGTCAGAACTGCGACTTTGTCTTTGTTAAGATCACAGCTGCACAAACAGAAGCAGTAATTAGAATACAGAACCAACTTTCTCTGTTTGCTCAGGTCCTGGACAACGCTATAGTTTTTCTGCATTTAGGAACAAAATTGTTAAAACTCTGTTTTTTCTGTTATCACTGATCATTAGAAGCAGAATATTTGTGTGTTTTTCCACCTTTATCCAAAGAAAATAAGCCTTCGTTTTGAATACAGAAGTTTGGGCTCCTCAAAATTGTGTTTATAAATTTATAAATTATATTCTTACACTGTATAGATGTGGTTATTTACATTATCACACTAATAATTGTTAAGAATCATCACAGATAATCTCTAAAGGACTGCTATCATTAAAACTACTTAGTATGTGTGAAAGAATAAGAAACTTAACATGCATGTCTAAAATAAGGAGAATACAAAAAAAAAAATGTAACTGATTTATAAACTATCAGGCAGGAACTTAAGTGTTAATTGTTCAAGAAGAATATTGACAGAATAACCACAGGAAGCAGTCTTCTGGCAAAATATGGATTTTTGACATCGTTGTCCGGAGCAGACCTTAAACCAGTCAGTGATTGAAGGCTGGAAACAGGAGGGAGCTTCTGTCACTGCAGCATTAACGTGTCCTGGACAGAAATAGCAGCGTGTGACTCACCACATTATCAGAAGCCAACAGAGGTCTCATGGCATCAAAGTGCAATGAGGACACATACACACACAAAAATAATGATGCATCTGGGAAAGATAAAGCCTAGTCTGTAGGTTAATGTATTGTCTTTTGCTTTCATTAGTCTTCTAGCATCAAATTTGGATTAAATTTGGTGTTTCAACTACCCCATTTCCAGGTGGGGTTGAGGGTTCTGAACAAAATATCATGACATTATTTAGGGTTAGAATCATGATCTAATGACATGACTGAAAAAATAAGTGCAACTGCCAAAAACTGCATTTCCTCTACTGGCCACTGAAGGCTGGCTCCATAGCACTGGTAAAATTCTAGCTTGCCAATCTAAGATCAATAGCAGCTTCGTACAAAAACTGTTTTGGCCTCTATTGATAGCCCCTCATAACAGCTGTGCAGTGGATGTTCTAGAGCCCAACCAATTTCATGGTGGGCTGATATTATAATATTATTGGCTGATATTAGCTATATCCATAAAATTCAAATGTAGAAGTAAAGAAGAGGTAGGAAAAACAGCCTGTAAACATGTTATGAGTATTGACATTGCATAGTTTTCCTATCAGAGGGCACTTCCCTGTTAACATGTGTTTGGAATGTCACAAACACAACACGCAGCCGATCCAAGCAAAGTTGGGACGACAGTGAACGAGTCAGTAACTACACATAAATGTTAGGGATCTTCTATGCTGTTTCTGTGTCAGACTTCCTGTCCAACTGATCTGCTCTGTGTAAATTAAATAGGCATTTATTTTGAGTAGTCTTGAAATGGCACAATCAGCTCTGGCAGCCACAATGTGACACATTAAATCCAACATGCTAAATCCCACTGAAAGAAAGAAAGAAACAAGCAAATAAAAAGTCTGTCCCACAGCAAGAGGCCAGCAGGGGCTGTCTGTCAGTCACCCTATTTTTTTGCTGCAGTATGTTTTGCCTTGGAAGCGTCCTCTGTGCTCCTATAAGACAATTGTCATAGGCGAGAGAATGGTCTGCACATCGGCACTCAGAGCCTTTTCAGTTAGGGTTATATCATGTCGTATGAACAATTTAAAAATATATTCATAAAGGATAATATATAATGAAGTCTATGAAAAATGCTTTTTGTGGAGGTAAGGATCCATCCACCCATCCATCTTCTTCCGCTTATCCAGTTTAACATCAATAAAAAGCCTGCTAAGTGTAAGAAGCCCTGACTTTATAACCCAATTTACCTTTTGGCCTTAGGGGTAAATCAGAGGATGACCTCTAAAGTTCTATTTTTAGATCCAACACACTCCTCAAGTTCATGGAAACTTCACAGCTCACTGATGTAACAGGTGAGCCTTGAACTTAACTGATAGGATCTTTAATCCTGGATTTAAAAGGAAACCAAAAAGTAAAGCAAGCCCTGATTCTGTTTATTTATATAGTGCCAGTTCACAAGTTGCCTCAGTATTGTAATATTGTACGGTAAAGACCCTACAATATTAGAAAGAAACTCCAACAGTTACTCGACCCCTTATGAGCAAGCACTTGGTGACAGTGGGAAGGGAAACTCCCTTTTAACAGGAAGAAACTTCCAGCAGAACGAGAATCGGGGAGGGGCAGTCATCTGTGGCCGGTTGGGGGTGAGGGGAGGGACAAGAGAGCTGAGATAACAGGACAAGCTTACAGGACCTTGCACTCCCAGGTATTAAGCAGGCTTGACCCTACTTAGCTTCCAAGATCAGATGAGATCAGGCATCCTGAGAATGGCATGGCTCTGCTCTTTGAATCTAAGTTTATGGCTTACTGGTGATTTATGCTTCAGCAGGAATTCTTTGCTACAGGTACAACATAAACTGCAAACCCCGCTGAAACCCTACGGCGTAACCTGACATAACTACACGTGTCGACACACATATAGTTACTGCAACTGTTGTGAATGGCCTGTCCAGTACCATGGATTCCTCCTGGCATTTCTGGCTACTTTTTTGGCACAGTTCTTGAATTTATCAGTGAGAGAATGCTAATCATTATCTCATAAATAAGGAATAATAATCATTGCATCAATATAAGCACTCACAAATCTGAGTCATGAGGGAATGTATAAACGGTAAAAAGAGACTTAGCAGCATGTAGGTGGCCTTTCAGGGCTCTGGGTCGTTTTGTTTTCCCCTTCTCAACACAGCTCGGTTTAGTAGCCCACAAAGGAAGGAATAATGCAAAACAACCACTCAAAAATTTACCACCAAGATTCAAAATGTCCTATGAAGAAATTCAAAGTAAGCTCAAGCAAACAAACTGCTGGAAATAGACAATAAATAACCAAAGGGAGTCACACACTGACCATAAGGAGGAGGTGTTTTGTCTATTATTGGTGAAAGATGCTAAATGACCACAAAATGGCATAAAACAATGCCAAAGGGATGCAAATTGACTACATAACAAAACAGCCAAAAGGAGAGATGAAACAGTTGCAAAGAGACCATAAATGGCCACAAGGAGACACACAATGATGACAAAGAGGTACTAAATATAACTACAGATTGAAAACAAGCACATAGGGATGAAACACCTGCGAAGAGACACAAAACGACATCACAGAGCCAAACAGCCAAAATGAGATACAGAATTACCACAAAGAGATGCAAAATGAATTTGATCATCGGGGATAGAACTCAAATATTCTCATGTGGCGCAAAGGTGTATCCAGACATATTTGTTGCATCAAGTGTTTCTCCACTGTAACAATTAAAAAAAAAAAAAGTGGACACCCTGCTTTTGTAATGTTCAACCAGCAGAAAAAAAATGCCAGAGAAAAGTAGTTGATAGAAAAGTTGGTTTTTCTGTGAGACATGCGCAGTCACTGTCCATGTAATAAGAGATTGAAGGCACAGAGTGTGTGGGCACACAGAGTGACCCAGGAGCCTCAGATGAAGCATGTTATCTTAGTTGGTGTTTAGGCAAAGAGCAGCTGCTAGTTGCCCGCAGGCTCTCATTTTGCCTCTGCTGAGTTTCAGCTTCAGCTCCATCACATGATGGAGCAGCAACTGCCTCCAGGTCCCCAAGCTTCATCTTACACGTTTTCACTGCTGTTTTCCAGCTAAGTTTCTAACGAACCACTGAGGACATTAACAAACAGATTTAGAGTTTTCATCTTTGTGTGCTTTCACACTTTGTCCCTTACAGCGCTCAAAAATAACATGTAATTATGATGAGATGCTACACAGAACCATGGCCACTGTAATGATGGCAAGACTGCTAGATGAGGGTTTATTTGGTCCTCAGATGAAACTAGCTCACTGCACTGTTCCAGATGGATGAAATGTGGAACACATCAAACGAAAATGAGCGACTTCTTCAGGAGTGCCACTTAAAAGAAAAAAAAACAACCTTTTCCACATGCAAGATTAAAAGTGCAAAATCCTCTTTTTAAAAATTTTTTTATTCAGAGCTAGATGATATGCTGTCTGGAAGCTGTCCTATAAACATTAAATATAATTAAAGGGGGAAGTGTGGGCTACCAGAGTGATAGGTGTTAGCGATGCCAGCTCTATCTATTTTTGTGCATGTTGGGAAAAACCCTCAATAGTCACTACTGTAATTCCTGAATTTGAATGTTAGTGGGTAAGATTTGTATACTGTAGCCTAGAAGTTTGCATTTGGCTATGGCCTTTGTTGGGGATTTATTTTTTACTCAGTGACTAAAGGACAAATATTTTAAGGTAAACTCCAGTAAATTAAATAATAAACAGTGGATCAGCCAAATAATAAACAATTAAATAATACATTAGACAGAGAGCAACAGATAGACTAACTTCTCTCTTCCAGGTTTTGGGGTTTTGGAGCCATTTACAGACTAGCTGCGTCTTAAATCATACTGTGTGTAAAGTGGTGGGGTAATTTTCTCATGTAATATACCTCTCTCATTGCAGCTATAAATATGCACCCCCTGCTGGCTAATAGAAAGCATGCAGGTTTAAGGCACTTCCACATTAATGTTATTTTTCAGGCTATGCTAATCTTTTCATGTGGTGTATAGCTGCAGCAGCTGGAATAGAAGTTTCTCTCTTTTCCAGAGGGTGTAAAAGTGTCTTGAAAACAAGTTTTGTGAAACAAATACAAATTTTATAATCTATAGAATTTCCACTGCCCGAGCAATCGAATCTTTGGTATTTTTCAACAACCCTGTCAGGCCTTGCTCGAGCGCTCCAGAGGACATTATAAAGTTGCTCAGAAACAGCAGGTGAACATACAGAACTGGGGAGGTTATAACAGAGTCTCAACAAAACCTCTGACTCTCTCTACTGTCCAGAAGCGGACTTTGTGAATATGAATGTGCAGTGTGGAGGCGGCTGGAGCACAGAGATACAAACAGAAGAGTTCTTGCATGCGAATGTGTGCGTGAATCTGTACTCTGAGAGTCAATTGTCATATTATTTATACAGTCCATGTGGGTGGGCGGTGCAGAGCCAGAGGGCAGAACATGTTTACACTGAATGAGATGGAGAGAGATCCTCTACTGTGCTATCAAACACGGATCATCTGCTTTCTGAATTTCAAGTAGTTGAGCTGCTGTTGTCCTTTAACTTTTTGTCTTATTTTTAGTCTCTATTTTTACCTTTAGTTTCCATCCAAACAGAGTACAGGATTCAACTGAGTTGTGAGCAAATCCAGTACCAATAAGCAAATATTTGCAACTTGTCTATGTTTCTGCTCACGGTTCTTTGTAAGCAGGTGAAACATGCGCTTCTTTGGTTCAGTTTGAGCACATTATTTAAATGTTTCACGTGTTATTGTGTTATAATTATTTTAGTTTTGTTCATTTTATTGCCTTCATTTTCAGAGGAGCCACAGTATGCAGCAGCACACGCAGTGAGGATGGAACACTGTTAACAAAATAATCAACCACTCTGGGAGGAAAGGTTCGGAAGTTGCTCTGCATTGTGTTGGCACATGACACTGAAAATAACAGTGGAGGGATCACGTGTTATAGCACTTTCAGAGAGACATCTACTGTAATGAAATTTATTGCGTAGTGTAATCCATTATCAGAAAATGGTCAGATAAAAGATTTTCAGGAAAAACTGTTCGGTTTCTGTGCCGTATGTCAGGATAAGATCCAGAGTGTGATTAAAAGAATGACTCTGATCGTTTACATTTTGAGAGAAGCCAATTAAGTCAAAACAAAGAAATGAATGCCGTGTCGATGCCTCATCTACATGGATGTTAAAATCACCCATCATAATTGTTTTATCAGAACTGAGCACTAAAAATCAGGTAAACTCTGAGAAATCAGACAAACTGAGTAAGGGAGGAAGATGAATACCAATAACTAAAACTGTTTTTTGAATTTTCCAGTTGGGGTGTACAAAGCCAAGAGTCAGGCTTTCAAATTAATCAATGATTAATTGTTTAATTTAAACTAACACATTCATCCTGCTATAACCAGGTCTCTGTAAGGCAGAATAAATCAATATGCTGATTAATTACAAAATAATTTATTAACAGGGACTATGCAAAAATGAATCAAGCTACACAGATCCAAAGCCACACAGAGCAAAACACCACTGTGTGTTGGAACAGGAAGTGATACAGTACTACAAGATTGGCTCTCACGGTATTCCAGTTTGTTGATTGCTGGAATATAAGAAGGAAAATTGCTTTTTTCCCAAAGCCACCAGATTCCACCAGAGAGCAATACTTGCTGATCACTTTGTGTGACTGTTGAGTTTGTTCAAACTGATGTGCAGCAATAAATAATACCTGTGGTCTGAATATGGTGGTCTGTAACAGCTTCAGTTCCTTGTTGCAGTGAGCTGTATGATGGCAGGTAAAGTGGTAAAAATAGCACACCTTTGAAATTATATTGATTTCTTAGACAGGTGTGTTATGTGTATATAACACATACTGTGAATCAGAACCTTAAACAGCCTCAAATCAGAAAAACCCAACTGAGTAGTTATTCATTTTAAAGCTCAGGAAGAAATATGGAAAAAGTTTTCTGACTGGCAAAGCAAGTTCTATTAAATATGAACAATGAAAATTTTGCATTACATATCAGTCAGACTGTTTTAATTAAGGTGCTTTTGAAAAGTAATTTAGAATTTGAGCTCTGTCTCAGTATAACCCCCTGTGAGGTCAGCTGTTAGATTCAACTTTTGGCCTCTGAAGAGCCAGAAAAAGATTTGAGATCAGTATAATCCAAACTCTGATGATGTGATGTCCGTGGAAGAATCAAGGCATACGACAAGGAAAAAAAAAAATCAGCAATTGCACTGAATTTAGTTGCGTGAACTAGTGATTCAGAGGCTGGATGCACCGAAGTCACTTTGAAAACAGCAACTGACTGAAGGGTCTGAGACGTAGTCCACGTCTCTGAAACAACCACTTCAAAGGCAACAAAATTTTGAGTTCATTGCACACATTCTGAATAATTTTGTGCTAGTGTCCACCCACTGATTTCCCTTGTGTGACTATAGCACTACCACACAGGCAGCAGTGCCCTTAACAGTGTCCTATCCCAGCATTCATAGGGCTAAAGGTAGGGCAGACCCCTGGACAAGTCGCCAGTGTGTCACAGTGCTAACACACAAACCTCTTTCCCACCAACAGGGTTCTGGAGCCGGTGCCTTTATTTGAACCGTTAGGCGGGTTTTCCACCGTGGAAGCACTCGGTGCTCGGCCGAAAAATGGGTTCAACTCCGGCCCCGCAAACTAGCTGGTCTCGTTTTCTACCATATTACATGTGTATTACATGAGAAAAGCGAAGCGATTTTCAGGGCTGTGAATTAGGTTGGGCTCTAAGGCTGAACTTGCTGCTTTGTATCAGTTCATATCACAGATAAAAGAACACAAAGTGTGTACTTGTCGTCTTGCTCTAATCGCTGTCTGTGTTTACCTCTGTGCTATACACAGATTCTGCAGTAGTTTGTTTGGACCGTAAAATGTGTTCACAGCACAAGAAAGGGGAGCTTGTTCTCCCACATTTGTGCGCTTCAGCTTCCGTGTCCAGACGAGGACCCGCCCACACTCATACGTAAAGGAGCAGTTCACAGAAACGCGGTGGAAACACGGGCCCGTTCTTAAGCGTTTCACCGGTTCATTGAAACCAGCACTGGCCCGAGCACCGACTCCTCGGCGGTGGAAAAGTAGCAACAGAGAGACAAACAACCATTCACAATTACATTTACACCTGTAGCCAATTTAGACTCAGCAATTAACCTAACCCCATGCATGTATTTGGACTGTGGGAGGAAGCCGAAGTACGAGGAGAGAAAATGTAAACTCCACACAGAAAGGTCCCAGGCAGCTGGTGGATTTAAAAATTGGGACCTTCTTGCTGTGAGGCAACAGTGCTAACCACTGCAGCAGCAGGCTAAATCTTTTTTATTACCTGGCTAATGGGCAGCAGCTTTGGCTGAAAAACCAAAACTTTAACAATGAGAAAAGAAAAGACTCACATCAACATTGTGGTCATTGGCCAAGAGAGGGTGGCTGTAGCTCAGGAGGTAGAGCAGGTCAGCTACTAATTGGAAGGTTAGTGGTTTGATCCCTGGCTACTCCAATCTGTATGCTAAAGTATCCTTGGGCAAGATACTGAACGCTGAGTTGCTCCCAGTGCGTTTATCCGAGTGTGATTGTGAATGTCAGACAGAAAGCACTTAGATGTAGTCTTAAGAGCTTGAAAAGATGTCGACTGGGTGAATGAGACATGCTGAATAAAGTGCTTTGAGTGTTCATGTAAAGTAGAAAAGCACTATATAAGATCCAATCTGTTACCATTTACTCCAGCAAGTCCACCTCCACTGGCCACTTGATTCACAAGTAAGTGGTTAATTAAGAATAACTAAAGATATTAAGTATGAATGAAGTAAACATGATATTGTATGAGGAAATGCCTGAAAGAGGCCACTTTAGAAAATGTGTAAATTACAGAATGAGCCATGTAATCTTGTTAGAATTGTAGATAAAGGATACACACACACACACACAGAGTCCGCAGAGTTCAGCCTTTTCTATCTGGAGACACAACTCCTCAGCCACTCCACAGATACCCACAATCCACCAGATTTTTTTTTAATTTTTTTGTTTCACTGAGAAAGCTCAGGCCTTTGTCTCTTCACCTTTCTGTCCCCCCTGTTGTTT
>JASGAU010343514.1:0-11537 GCA_030220045.1 Australoheros facetus
CACACACACACACACACACACACACACACACACACACACACACACACACACACACACACACACACTACCACATCATCCCTGATGCGTCAGGTCTTGTTGTGTTCCCTCTCGGCTCGGCTCCGCCTGCCTGACCCTTCTGACCCAAGTGCATTCCTTTCTGAGGTGATTGGCAGCCCATGCAAATACTACACAACCATGACTGGCAGTGAGAGCCACTCTGTGCCCTTCCCACAATGCCCCTGGCCCCTCCCCGTCAATAGACGCTGAGCTGGCGTCATTGTCCCGATACAGTGACCTTTTACCTCGCCAAAGTTAGCGCTTCCTGGGAACCACCCCAGAACTTTTCTCCGATCTGTATTGGAATGTTTGACACGTAGACATGATCTCTATGTTTACCTCCCCTCTCTCCTCGCTATCACTGCGTTTTTCTTCTTCACTATCTCTGTGTGTATCCTTCTCCCCCTGGCAGTCCCAGCTGTGAACACAACATAGCGGGGGAATGTTTTTTTTAAGCCCACTAAAAAATATTCTATTAGCATAAATTTGGTTCTGTTTCTCAGCCGTTCTGTGGTGTCACAGCCAGATCTCTTTGCTTTAAGGATTGAAAGGTAAACAGCTTTAGGTGTTGTTTGTGGGTTTGCTTTCCTTCTTGGCATGACAAGGCCTTAGGGCACCAAACGCATTACAGCTCTAACTGTGTCAAATCTCAGAGGGCTAGGAGGACCCCAGCCAACCTGTGTTCTCTAATGTCACACACCAGCATTAAGCCAAGTCAATAAAATGAACACCCAGTGATCAAAGAGGTGACAAGGATGCTCGTGACAGTGGGATGAAATTCCAAGTTTCCCTATGACACAACACAACACAGGCATGCAAAGCCTTTGCATACATATATCCCCCTGCAGCACTATATGTGAGTGCTAGTAGAAGGGCTTGGAGGTATTTGGATCATTAATAGATCCCACTACTGAGCTGTTGTGCAGTACTGTACACTGCCTGGGAATATTCCCTAATGATTTCCACGGACCTTAAGCCCACTCCTTCTCTCCTCCCAGCCTAATCTGTTATTCCTTTTGTTCATTTGCCTTTTGTTCTTTCTCTTTATACCTTTTGCTTCTATCTCTCCTCTATTCTTTAATTACTGTTCCCACCCAGTGAGAGCCCTGTCTCTGTGGCCCTCCATGTCCCAGGAGAAGCCGGGAGACGCAACCATGTGGCTTTGCTGACAATGACATGAATGGCCACGGTGGCAGGGCCACCTCTCTGAGGACTTGGACACGGAGGAAAGGAGGGGGCAGGGGAGGTGTAAGAGGAGGAGAAAAGATGGCGACAATGAAAAGGGGTGGGAAAGATGAGCGCAGGGAGCCCTGGTTCAACCTCCATTTCTCTTTTTCTATTCTCTGTGGTTTGGAAGGATTTCTCAGTTCCCTGGGTGGTTTTACACAGAGAGGTTGAATGAGGAGTGGGGAGGGGTGGTGGTCTAAATCAAGGAGGACAAGAGGCAAACAAGGAGGAGAATTTCAACAAATCCTAAATTTCTATTTGCACTTTTTGCACCACTGATGTAATTGCTGTGCCCAGGAGGCCAATAAAACTTAATGACAGGGGATTGTTTAGCCACCAGTTGAACTGCAGTGGAGATTTTGAATCAGAACCTTGGTGGCAAAGAATTTCTTCCTCAAAAGCCCTCCTAATTTATTAATAATATCCAGTTAATGGTTTTAAGACAAACATGACGTTAATGACACTAGATTAGGGATCGGTTGATGATGTCGATAATGTGTACTTGAGTTATGTGTACTTGAGTTCTCCCACAATCATGCGGAACATCCACAACTACTGAGCTACCACAACACATACTGTATAATACTAAACAGTCACACACACACATGCATGAGTCTATATTTCCACCAAGCTGACAACTTAATGCTACCTCAGCCAAGGCAACAAGATGGAATCAGATTGGCAGGATATCATAAAAATCCAGACGGAAAGTGTGCTCCTGAAAATCTGTAGAATAGCGTAATTCACATCTAAGCTTGAGAAGGAGCCACTGTCGTCACCCCCCCACCCCGCACTGCACACATCATCCTCATCCTACCCCCACTCACCAACCTACTAATGCTATTTACTGCCAACTAGTCCATGCTCATTCCACACACCTCCACCAGATAATTTTTGTTTTAATAAAATCGCTTAAACAATTAATTACAGTCGCCTTTTTTCCCCTCTATACAACTCTCCTTTTGCCCCCTCCCTTGCAGCCTCTCCATCTCTAACTCATTCCCCTGTGTCGTAGGAGATACAGGCTGTAATAAAAAGACGTTTATTGGACGATTTTCTGGGGGCCCGTTGGTTATTAACATGTAAATTAAATCATCACAGCTGTTCCATTTTCAATCAGATGGAGTTTGAGGGAGGCGGGGCGCAGATGAGGACCCCGTTGCACTGATTTTATTACGCACACCTTCATTAGGAGCCCTGCAGCCGCGATCACCACCACCACAACAATCAACCTCCTGACATACACACACAAACACGCAGAGAGGCAGGCGCTCACACACGTACAGCGCGCACTGATAATTCCAAATGTTCTTACTAACTTGTAAGCTACTCCCACGTAACTGCTGATTTACAATATTATGATGGTCCCTACGCTGTAACCCTGTACTTTTCTGACTGCAATATAAGGGAAATAACAGAAGTAAAGATGTGAAAATAATCAAAATTGGGAAGGGAGATAAGCATCAACTCGCTGCAGATGACAAATTTTAGATGCTAATCTCCATATTACACATGAATTTCATGTGTAATATTGTGCAGCCAGTGGAAATGATTGATTAATGGCAGCCAAATGCTCATAGATCAATAGCCTACTTTTCCCCTGATTGTTCCACTCAGTGGCGATCTTGCCCTCTGAGCTCTTGACCCAAACATGAAAAGCGACACGTTCTTAAAGACAGCCTCTCTGATGGCTGTGGAAAAAAGCCTTGTGTCTTTGACTGGAAAGCACCCAGAATCCAACGGGCCCCCGGAGAGGAGCCGGCAAAAGACAGACGAATGCTGTAACTCAAAGAAATGGTCAGAGAATGCAGCAGATGATGGACTTTTTCAATGATCATTTTTCTAATGCATATATATGTTTTAAAGGCCACTGAGATGGGCCAATCTGTTAAACGAGCAGTATTTAAAAGCACGGGGCAGCGAGACTTAGGCCGTGATGAGATATTGGTAAGCCCATGTAGAAAGGTTAATGTTACCCACAGAACGTGCTAATGGTTTTAGTTTGACAATGGCCTATGGGAATGTGGTGAAAACCTAGCAGAAGCTAACTCATTGACACATAAATTCTCTGTTTTCAACAATTTCATTATCATCTGCACCATTTTACGGTGACATTTATCAATCGGAATGAAGTAGATGGTCTTATTTTTCTTGCTTCTCCCCTTAACTCACAGGCCTGAGAGGATATTGATCTTTCAGCTTTTCAGAGGAAGAATCACATTATTGCCAATGAAGAATAAAGTGCCAAAGCCACGTGAAAATTAAAGGATGTGGTATGCAGCAATAAAGTGACACATGCCAAAACATTAACAGCACTTCTCATCCTAAAATAAGTATAAATACGTAAACTCATCGTCAACATTACAGCACATGTATAGTTTAAATAAAGGTATAGGCTGAATGAACAGAAAAGAAATTATTATATTACAGCTGAACTGAATTTTGACTACTTAAAATGTTTACTTAAGTATGATATCTTGTGTTCTCTGTAGCTTGTATAGGTAGTGGTGAGATAATGGAGTGACCTCTAGTCTGCCCATGCAGAGTGGCTGCATTATAGCAAAGCCAGTGTGAATAAAAGTAAAGATGGTTATTTTTAGCGCTCGATTGAAATTCTGAAGAAATCTGCCACTGGGCTCAGAGTGCAGCGTTGTGAGGGAGATAAGATCACAGTGAAAGAAAGAAACGAAAGGGGAAGTAAAGGAAGTATTAGAGGAGCCGAAGAAGACAAGAAAACAAAGCAAGAGAACTTGTGGATTTAAAATGTTACCATTTCTATGCAGTCAGCGGTGCGGCTGTCTATATCTACTAAAACCAATAATGCAATGCTGAGAGAGGATGCATAATTTACATAAATTATGTATTAATCCAGATTAATTAGCATATATATTTGAATTAGGATTTGAAGGCTTTAAGGCCTATTTTGATTATTCCTCTATGATTTCAGCCTCTGATCATTCTGAAAAGAGGATGTAAGTTTGTACATTCAGCATTAATACATTATGCTAATGGTGGCTAATACTGATATGCAGATTTACTTAATTACTAAATGGATTTTACCCTGCTTTGCCATGCTTTACCGCAGAGAGTCAAGTATGTTTGTTTTAGTTTATGTTTAAAGAGGCTTACAGGAACTCACATCGTCCAATTAATGCAGGATAAACTTTGCTGAATTCTGGCTGGTTTCCCATTTCTTTGAAACAATAAAACCTCATCCTACACTTCCTCCTCATCTTTATGATTATTACCGTCCCGAGAATCATCTACATCATCGCTCTAATTTGCCTCATTAGTTACAGTAGTTAGGGTAACGATGATCCTCCTATAATATATCAGCGACCTTTATGTGTAATCCAGAGGAACTATACATGTCTATGTCAAGCCCTATTAGAAACAGACAAATAATATCTCTATCCGTTAAATATATCAGCCTAGTAAACAGTGCAGTTTATCGGCATTGGTGGCTGTTTTTATGACTTCATCTCACATGGCCGGGGAACTCTGCCACAGGTCACACTGGTTTATTGTTGTGGCAAAAAATAATCAATGGCACAGATGTTGGAAAGCTAATGCAGGTCTTTTTTACATTGATCCTTGGATAGTATTCAAGATTTCTCAGTCTTCAATATGATATGATCAAATGCTTCCCCAGCACTCAGTTTGGAGTGCTTAAACATGTTTTAGCCAAACAGATTAAAAAAAAAAAGAAAGAAAAGAAGAACATTTTAGTTTATTAATATTTTATATGATATTGCATACTTGGGCGCCTCTCTAATTTTGTTATTTACTTTCAATTAGTCTATAGCATTTGTGTAAATGGCTATTAGCCATTTTATGGTGCTCTGCGCTAACGCATGACATGATACACAGTGAGGATATTGAGTGACTCTTAAGAGGAAATTCAGGAAAGTTATTTATCCCAAAGGTGCTGGTATACCTCCAAACCCACCAACCATTCCCTCTTTTAACTCAACAGAATTCACCACCATCCTCCTTCCCACCCCATGAAGGCCCCCATTTCTTGTGTCACATGCAGCATTGCTTGTCGGTTACATTACATTGATCAAGAGGTGATAACTTGTAATAATTGGATGTTAAATTAAAGAGCTCTCTCCTAGTTCTTGCCATCTCAATTTTAATTGTCATTGGGTGGCAGTTATGATGATGTATGAGGGATTGTGTTTTGCGCAGTGGAGCATGACCCTGATGAGTAATGCTCCTTTTGGCTGCTTGGCATCCCTCCATTCCTGGGCCTTAGCTTTATGCTGGTTGTAATATTATGAAGACTTAGGCAAAGAAGAAAGGAGCGAAGAGAGTTAAGTATGGCTTTGGGGTCTTGAGGGAGAGGATTAAGGAAAGCAACTTGCAAACTATATGTTTTGCTCGCTCCTTCTGTGTGTATGATTGAGTGCAGTGCAGGATATTGTATGTCTCACCACCCTTGTGGTTTTGTGTCTGCTTCCAAATAGCTGTTTAGAGCCAATGCAGTCTACTTTTCCCATGCTGAGACAGCTGCGCTATCACCTGCCCTAGGAGTGACAAAGCAGAGTCCTTACCCCTTATTATGAGAACATGAGGTTAAAGGCACAGGCGCATATGACAGACACCTCTTCACTTACTGACCCCTGTCACTTCTCATCCATATAAACCACTACCATTGGCTTCTTGTTTCAGACAAGGACACTATGCTACTCAAGTATATCATCTGCAGAATTCATCCTGCAGGGTGACAGCCTCTACGCAAGGTCTTTCTCAAAAAAAAAGCTGTTTAGTAAGAGGGCTAAAAAATGTTTATTGTAAGTATTAACAGTGTTGTAGAGATATGCAATGGACTGTTAACAGTTCCTGTAAACACTAATACATCTCTTTAAATAGCTCACCGCACTTTAACCTGAAATCCTTCGCTGATAATCAAGCAGACAAAAAAATTACTGTGGTTCTGCTATAACTCACAACAGAGAGTTACAATTCATAAATCAGTCACATGCTCCAACTCCAGCTCAATAAAAGTTCATAGAAAAGAAATGGCTGACATTAGACTGAAAAAAAAGAAAGAAAAAAAAACCTTGTTGGAGCAGTGCCATACTCTCACATTAAAGCATGCAGGCATAGTTGAAACAAAAATAAACTAGTTAAAAACTATACAAACAGTCTACAAGACAAATCTAGCACACCCATAGATAAATATACTCTGCTGCAGACATGCAAACATGGCAATGTTAACATCCCGGGACATCTTTGGACACATTCACAAGCACTGCTTCTCTTCCTAAATAAGCAAACACAGGTAGATAGCAGATTGTAAAGCCGGTAGCTCCTGCACAGAAAGACAAGGGGTGCAGCCCAAGCATCGAGACCCACAGCGCAACAAGGACTAGAGTAAATAAATACACACACACACCCACACACACACACACACACACACACACACACACACACACACACACACACACACACACAGACTTTCTAAACTATCCTCTGAAGCCTAATGC
This sequence comes from Australoheros facetus, assembly GCA_030220045.1. Lineage (NCBI taxonomy): Eukaryota > Metazoa > Chordata > Actinopteri > Cichliformes > Cichlidae > Australoheros > Australoheros facetus. Next base: position 6,777 of record JASGAU010343514.1, read on the forward strand.
AGCAGCAAATTACCATATTCAACAGGCTCATCTCCCTCTATTCATTAGCAGATAACTGATATGCCTATATTTTAAGAAGTATCACACATTAGTGTCATCACAAAATGTGAGTGCATACCACAGACATCCGCACAGGATTTTGTGTGTGACTGTATGTTAACTCCAAAAGATCATCCTCCATCATGCCTCTTTTTGTGTCCCTGTGCTATGCTTGCTGTCGGGGAGTATGGCAGCATGTGTGTCTGCGTATGGAGCTCCCTGGTGATGTGGAGCCAGCTCAGTGAGCTGTCAGTTGGGGTTGGGGGTGGGGGTGGGGGGTGGGGGGTAGAGCTGGCGATTAGCATGGGTTTCCATGGGGTGCCGCAATGGCTGCTGGGAGATTCCATCATTGGTATGGACCTGTCTCTTCATCAGAAAGTGACAACCCCCTATGGCATGATGCACTTAGTCGATTCTAAGAACCAGCTGTATCCAAATCTCCGGAGTACATATGCACTTTCTTACCTTCATCACCATCATCAGCACAATCACAGTCATCCATGTATCTTTGTCTATATCCTTACCATTAATTGGTAAGTATTGACGCTGCTCCACAGAATACACTTGCTATCAGCATACGCAAAAATAGTGCTCATCTTTATTAGCATCACTAGATGTTAGCGGCATAAATTTCATCCTAAACCGTGCTTCCTACGGTTTAGGATGAAATAGATAACTGTGTGCCAGCTACACATAGTTACCTATACGATTCAGCAAAGCCATTGCTAGGGCTCATAAGCAGATTAATTGATAAGTGGTAAAACTTTCCCAGGGGGGTTTTGCTACCTTCCTTATCTGAATGCACTGATTGACAGGTGCAGCGTAATGTAAAGGTTGTTCAGGTTGGTTGATACAGAGAAAATTTATGTTCAAATGTTCTGACCTCTAAACTACACAGTCTGTTGGTCCCCAACAGTCCAGAAGCTGTCTCTGCTTCCTCTTATCCCCACTCTCCCTCTTTCCTCTTCCAGTCTGTCAAAGCAACAGGATGGCCTGACATAAGCCAGTTCATTGGGATATTTCTATTTAGCCGTAAAGTGAATGTGCTGCAGTATTGAATTATTACATCGACTGTGGATTCCAGAATTCAGTTAAACAATCATACTTTCTAAACCAGTCCCTTTCACATCTATTACAAAGTGCAATTTTTAAATAAATCTACATCAAAATGATTTATCTTTGCATCATTATGACTCATTTTGTGTTTCATAATGAATGTAAAATGTTTCAAGAGTTGTTCAATTATTACTGTAAAACACACATCAGTAAAGGTTTTCCAGTTTCCAGTGAAGCAACTAAAAGCTACTGACATCAGTTTGATGGCAGTGTCATATAAAATTACATTCTCTGCAATTACAATGCAATATTGTAACTAAACAGTAATGCAGTTCATTATTACCCATAGATAGATAGATAGATAGATAGATAGATAGATAGATAGATAGATAGATAGATAGATAGATAGATAGATAGATAGATAGATAGATAGATAGATAGATAGAATCAAACCTGCTGTTTTTCAGGTCTCTGTTTTATCTGTTGAGGTTTTCCTTGTTTTCTCAAAGGACTTCCTCTGCATTATGTCTTTAACACATTGTATGTGATATTGGTTTATACAAACTTAACTTGGCTTGGTTGTCTGTGTAGTTTATCTGGCTGAGATATTACAACTGAAATCAGTGCCAGCTCCAATCGACTCAGTGTTTCACATTCAGTATGGCAGGACGCATACGCGAATAGCATGGGTGACATAATCATGTTAAAAAACCCTTTGTTTTTGTTTGATATCTGTTGTGAGGTTTTCTCGCTCGTTTTCAGGGCCTCATGTGGGTTTCAGGCCTTTGATTATTTCGCTGTTTTTCGTTACACTATTTCTCACCCTCCTTTCGTTTTCTCTAGGTACACTACTTTGCTGTGATCACGTGTGGAAACAAGCAACATGCGCAATGGCTCAGATACCTGGAATAATATACGAGGAGAAACACAAGAAAGCCTGCGCTCTTTGGCTGATTTAGTAGTTTGCCATGTTTTTTTTTTTTTTCATACTTTGTGTGGATGACCGGCCTTTCCTCATTCAGACTGAAGTGACGAGACCTCCCACAGTGCTTTGATAATCATTGCTGAAATTACGTACTGTCGATATTATTTGTTTGTTCCACGCTATGAAGACAGAAAAAAAAACTTTCTGCCTATTTAATATGTAAATATCTCCAAAAACATTATTTATAGCAATGTTTTATGGCCCGCTGCAGTTGGTCTGCCACATTAAGATAAGTATATTCCATTGTGAAATGGCTATTATTAAATTATTCAATTTAATTGTACATGACACATTTAAGAGTACATTTTAATTAAATAATTGTGCAATTAATATTGCATCGGTTTGTTAATGGCTCCATTGCATTCAAGTGACAAGAGTACTCTGCCTCTAGGGACAATTATTTTAATACAGTTAGAATGCAAAGTAAATTATAGCCATTCCACTTATTTGTGAACTAAAATCCGCCTCCTATAAACTTGTCGTGTTTGACTGAAGGGTTTCTTCATGCTGCGTGTCTGTCTCGTTGATACTGATTCCCAGTAAAAGAGATGTGTGTTTGTGTGTCTGTAGAGCACATTTTGTACTCACACACACACACACGCACGCACGCACGCACAGACACACACACACACACACACACACACACACACACACACACACACACACAGGATTCTGACAAGCCCTCAATTTTTTTTTCCACATCATGAGTAAAAATTTGGGTGTTTAAAACATTTATGACTCATTAGCAGAGAACTTATCCCTTTTAAAGCCTTTCATGTATAAATCATGTGTATTTTGATTTGAAGGGGCCGCTTCTGTGTTATTGATGAGGCGCTCGACTCTAATCAATTAGTAATTGGAGCACAGCTTTTAAATAATGCATATATTAGGCCTTGTGATGTGTTTAATGGCAGCCCCTCGCAGTGCAAATACGTCTGAAGTGCCCTAATGAGTCTTTTATGGGCCAGCCCAGGGAAAATGGCACATCTCACTCTGTGACATTACTGCACATTCGGTCTTGTTTACACTGAACTGGCAAGTCAGAAAAACAATGCACAGAAGTTCTTACAAATCGTTATTGTGGTTATTATGCTCATCGCCTCATGCCCAGTGGAAAGAGCTGGCATTCATGTTTTTGTCTTGTCTCATCAACTTGTTTTCCCTGTGCTGACGGTTTTGAACTGATAACTTGTGTAGTTAGTCTCCCAACTTGCCAGTAAGTTACCTCGTGTAATAATGAGTATTATTTATCAGTGTAAAGAAAAGCAGCGTGACAACGCTTCAGCAGAAAATTTAACAGTTTCGTAGTGTTAAAATATATTATTGTTGTGCATTCCAAGTCTTTCAGAGTTCCTAACACTGTGGAAAATTTTCTTGTAAAATAAATACCCTCCGCATCACTGGTAAACCACCTGTAGGGAAGTGCACCACCTGCCTGAGGACAAAACCCTGGTGAAGGCCTGAGCTGTTTAGCCAAAGTCTATATCACCAGCCAGGTCATGCTTGTCATCCATCATTGTCAGCCTGACTGTGTTTGTGGTCTGTCAGCTACGTGTGTATGTGTGCACATGCATGGTGCACATGTTCGTGTGCATATGGGAAATCGGAGTATTGTTGGAGAGCTGTTGCTCTCCTGGCAGGGTGGGTTTTAATTGGAACACCCAGTGAGTGGTATGAGTGCCGGTGTCACACTGAAAACTCCACAGACAGGCCCACACTGACTCACTCATATGGTGAGCTACTGTCTCCTATGGGGCTGCAGATTATAAAGGCATTCACAACTTTAAATACCCATGCATCACATCCCCTGACTGAGACTGTAAGCGTGTTTGTCTGCACGTGTATATGTGTGTGTGTGTGTGTGTGTGTGTGTGTCTGTGTCACATATGTCAGTATTTAGGTACCTGCATCTAAATGTCTGTTTTTCTGCCTTAAGTATCTGTCAAATGCATTTTCATTGCCTTTCTGAGATGACAAGCATCCTGTTTAAACATTGGTGCATTGTTATTTCGACTTGAGATTACAATCAGCATGCAGTGGGGTGACACTGGATGCTACGTGTGAGGCTTGTGTCAATAATGCATGCATACAAATATGTTTACCACAACAAATCACTTGACTGTTGCGCCAGGTTTATCCTGACTTAGCACACGTGTGTGTGTGTGCGTGTGTGTGTGTGTGTGCCCTCGCGCGCGCGTGTGTGTGTGTAAGTATTCTAAGAGTCCCTAGTTGCCATAAATATAATTTATCTAATGTAATTCATGCTTATCTTTTTCAATCCTTTTCCCTGTCCAAATTCTGTGAGTGATAGTTCTCTTCTTTCCATCTCTTCTCTTCTAATACTTTGAGCTGTGTACTTCTGAGTCATATTTATCCACCATTATTACAGTTCCCTTGCAGTGAGTCTCTTACTTTATTCTGTTTTTCGTCTGGTTTTTCTGTCTCATTTGAATTCAACTCGCACCACCCTCTCAACTCGCTTCCACACAATTTATATACACATGCAGCCCTGCATGCATTCACAAACATACATGTGCACGCACACAGTTATACACAAGCTCAACCCTCCCCCACAAGAACAAGCTAACACACACACACACACACACACACACACACACACACACACACACACACACACACACACACACACACACACACACACACACACACACACACACACA
>JASGAU010343516.1:0-20517 GCA_030220045.1 Australoheros facetus
TATATATATATATGCATATGCTTAGGGCTATTTTAGATATTAGATTAACTTAATGTAATATCAAATGTTTGTCACAAGTCCATCTCCAAACATTAACAGGTGCGTTCAAAGGAGAAAATAACATTTTAATAGGCCATCAGCGGTTGACTGATTAAATATTTTATTGCTATGCTGTTCATACTAAAACATTTAGTTTTAGTACTAAATGGTTACTACGTTTACTGTGGTTTATTTTATGCCTTTCCTGGCCTTTTCCCCGATTAATATAAACAAATAAAATACACTCAAATATAAAATCTACGAGAAAGCAGGAAAAACAAGAGCGACTTGAGGATAAGGGAAAACGCTGCCCCCTTGTGGTCGTTAATCACCCTGCTCTGATCCACTTAAAGGAATCAGCCAGTTATTCATTGAAAAGTAACAAGCGCTTATAAATAAACAGGAATATTACCATAATAGTAAACTCGTGGCTGGCATGTAAGCTTACTATACTACAGAGTGACTGTTAACATGGGTGGCATATTATTATTCCCATCAAAGATCCATCAGTGAAATGGAAGTTGTTATTGTTTTCGTGGTATTCCCGTTTTGTTGTATTTCTTACCTTAAGGAAATACCGACCCTTAAAACAACCACAGACTTTACAAGAGCAGGACTTTGATGCTTCCTGCTCCTCAGCGTGTCTCTTCCTTTGTCTATGTCTCCGTGGCAACAGCGTTACCACGGCGACGTCGCCATGGAGACCGTCTCTCATCCACCCGTCCACACACGCACACACAAACAATGACCTGACAGTACACGCGGGACTGTATATCACAGACTGAGCGGCTCAGAGGCGGTTCTCAGGGTCCAAACAGTCACTCACTGTCAGAAATTATTTACCTGTCACACCTACAGTGTGACCACGTGCAGTTTAACACCACGTAATTAATGTAAATGAATCACAGCTGATGTGCAGATCCAAAGTAGTAGTTTTTAATCTGTGTTTATATGTAGCATTAATCAGCATCACAGGTGGATTAACCTGCAGGAGATCTTGGAGCAGCAGCAGTGTGCCCCCTAACAGCCCGCTCCTCTGTGTTTTCATGCAGCCGTTTCTCTCTGCTGAAGAGCCTGAGTCCAGATGTGCTGTGTGCATCTCTAATTAAACACATTTATAAACATTTAACAGAACAAAAAACAGGGCTTCAGGACTAAAGTGTTGCACGGTTCTTTTCACTCAGTGTTCTTATTTTATGCTTCTTTCTACTTGTGATTTTTAATATATTTCAGAGGGGAATATGCTTTTTACTCTGCTTTTAATATAGCAGCAATAGTTATTATAGTATAAGAATAATATGGGCCACTTTAGGATTGATATTTATGTAAATATTTATGTACTATTTAATATGCTGAATAAAATATAAGTAAAAATAAAATGCAATTACTTGGAAATCACTGAAAGTTGTTTAATTGAAAATAGGATGAAATCAACATTTTTTTGTTTTTTAAAAAACTATAACCCTGGCTTGGGTAGCATGGTGGTTAGCACTGCTGCCTCACAGCTAGAAGGTCTGGGTTTGACTCCACCTTGGCCTGGGCCTTTCTGTGTGGTGTTTGCATGGGGTACTCCAGTTTTTCTACCACAGTCCAAAGACATGCAGTTAGTGAGGTTAGGTTTGTTGGTGATTCTAAATTGCGCTTTACATTTTACTAGTCTTCAGGAATCGTTCTCCAGGCTTCTTGAAGGACATTCAAAGCTCTTCTTGGGATGTTGGCTGCTTTTGTTCTGTTCTCTGTCAAGATGATCCCACGCTGCTTCAGTATTGAGATCTGGACTCAATCCATGACTGATAGAGTTCCCATTGTGTGTTTTTCTACCCAGGTGTGCTTTTGCTGCACTGGCAGTGTGTTTGGGATCATTGTCACTGAAAAGTGAAGCCGTTGCCAATCAGGTGAATAAATCTGATGGTAGTCTCAAGAGCTTGAAAAAAGGCAGCTGGACTTTAATTTTTTTGAAAACGTTTCACATTTTGGGTGAAACCACTGTGAGACCATGCCCCACCCTATTATGTGACCTTCTGAGGTCACCTGAGGTAAGGTGTGAGTGGGGCTAGAGGCACCTGGGAAGGGATCTCAAGACTGCATTGTAGGTGGCTGACAGCTGGTATCATAAGGTACTGCCTCTGTTCAATGATAGGAAACCTGACACCCCTGGTTTTAATGACCCACGCCTTTTTTTACACCTTGGCTCATGTGATGATGCACATGATCAGTAGTGGGTCAATGACCCCCTCCAAAGGGGACTAGGGTTCAAATACCTGGGAGTCTCCACCTTTTGGTTTTAGAACTTGAAGAAGCCTCTTTATGATGAGAGTTGAAATGTCGTCAAAAACTTAAAGAAGTCCAGCTGCCATTTTTTTTTCAAGCTCTTGAGACCACCATGACCTGGATGACTGAGAATCTACACAGACAAATCTGATGCTACTTCTTGTGCTTCTGTGTGCATAAGTCCACCAATTTTGACAAGATCTCCAACACCACTGGCTGAAATGCAGCCCCCAAAACCACGACACAGCCTCCAAAGTGTTTTACAGATGGCTGTAGACACTCCCTACCTCTCTCCTGACCTTCATACATACCGACAACCAAAAATCTCAAATTTGTATTAATCTCTCCATCAGACCTGTTGCCACCGATTTTCAGTCCAGTTCTTGTATAATTTGCCAAATCTCTCCTTTTCTCCCGGCTTCCCTTAAGAATGGCTTCTTGACATCCATCCTGTCAAACTGTTTTATCTTTGGCATTTTTCAGATATTCAACTAAAGAAATGTTTTTGCAAGTAACAAAGTGCCTGAAGATGTAAAATGGGTTCTTTGCTAAGTTGTGTGTTATGCTTACAGCATTAGTTTGTCCCTGGATTTAGGTACCTTTTTAAGCATGAATAATTTATAAATCAGTGTTAAGTGGCTTAACAAAAAAACAAACAAAACAAAAAAACATTCCTCTGAAAATGGTCAGGTACACGGACTGGACTGAGTGAAAAAGCAGCCAAAGTCCAAAGAAAACTGTGAAAGAGCTTCAGAAAGCTGGAGAATTGTTGCACAAGACCACTTTAACAAGTTAAAATGAAGTCTGGCTTCTTGGAAGCTAAATATACAGAAATACAAGGTGGCTCAAGACTTCTGCACAGCAGTCTTCAGAACATTTATATATCCTTAACTCTCACACATTTTTCAGGACGGATTCTTGCGACCCACAGAGCTCACACACTGACTTGTAAACATGCCCCTTTCTACACATAAAGAAATAACCTTCTGCTTACCAGGAATCAGACTCCTGCAGTTGAACGCATCATGTTTAATCATTCCTTTATAATTTTTTCACACTGATGTCAGGATATATATGTTGTGGTGCGTCACATGTTGTTAAAACCTGGTTGGAGGCATTTTGGATGTTTTACATTTGAACTTAAAGTTGTATTTTTGAAAAGTCAACACGTGACTTAAAGATGGGTAACCTGATGAATATTAAACCAAACTCAGCAGGAGGACGGGTCTCTATCTTCAATTTCCTGCTGCTGCTACTGAATTATTAGTGACATTTAGCAAGATGCGTTTTAAAGAACACCAATAATCCCAAATACTTTACCAGATATGAACAACAAAACACAGTAAACAATGTGGAGATTGTGTATAAACATGTTTTTTTAACAAACTGATACAAATACACAAGATACAGATACAAAAAACTGCTGAATACTGACTGTGAACCAGCATGAAACTGCACTTCATTTGGCCGAAGAAACACTAATAAATACCCACATGCAACAGTAACAAATATCTATCAGCTGGAATGCACAAAAACACCAAAGAGCTGCTCTGTGGTGATGGACGATGAAGAAACACACCTTTTTAATGACCTTTAAAAATAACAGGGATATGAAAAGTAACGGGGACAGGAAAAAAAGAAAAAAGAAAAGTGACTCAGTTAGAAAGGCTTCACATTTTTTTTTTTTCTTCTTCTTGACAGTGACGAGCTCCTGAGACCTTGGTGGGGGGAAGTGAATCAGTTCAAGTGAAAAATATCGTCCAAGACTGCAATCCAAAGGGTAGTCACGGATATTTTAGTCATGCTCTGGGAGAGTGGGATGAGGTTGTCTCAACAGGAGCGATGTTTGCTGAGAGCTCTCACACAGCTTTGCGGTGGTACTCTGGGGGCGCGACCTCGTAGTCACTGGCATTGAAAAGGGTGGATGAATTCTTTACCAGGTACCTGCAGGAAATGAAGAACTGCCCGTCAGCGAGGAGGGAAATGGCTGGTGTGCATATTTTCACACTCAGCTTAGCATGCAATTACCAACAAGTTTATAAAATACACAAAATAACTTTTATAGTAAGATTAGATTGTGGTGCCTGCATCATGTCAAGCTCCTGACGTTGAATTGGATTTTAAGTAAGATCTGTGTGTGCTGGCAAGTCAGGAAAAGATAGGGGAAAAAAGCCATTCACAGGAAATTCATACTCAGAATTCAGTGAGAATGGGGGCAGTTATGTTTTCTTATTTTGATACAGAATAACAAACCTTTCCAAAATAAAGGAAATGACTATGCTGTGGACTATACGAGGGCGCAAGGCAATGTTTGCTTTAATAAATCCTCAAGTTACACAGGAAATTACACCAGTGTTTATTACACAGCTTACAAGTTTGTCTTCCCTCCTTCTCTACACTTTATTTTCATGTTATTATTATGGAGAACATGAAGTCAGATAAGAACTGAGAATAAAACTGCAGTGAATATGTTCCTATATGTTGCGCCTCTTCAGCTAAAAAGACTTCTATATAAAAAGGGAGAACCTCAACGCTGCAGGTCTTTTTTCTCCATGATGTCTCTGACATTGCCTGAGGCACAGCGTATTCCTTCGTACATTCCTGCACATCATGTCCTGTCACCACTGAACCAGTCAGTGCAGATGTGTCCGCGGTGCTGTTCACACATCAAAAACCACTAAACATCCCACACGAATGATCTAAGAGACTTTAAATCCGCATTCGATCCAAATGAACAACACGTTACCTCGGCCGGTCATAACGCGCTGCAATGTGCAGAGTCAAGAAAAATACTTTCAAGAGCAGAAAATCGATTTCATGGTTTATGTTTTTGAGGGTCTGCAACAAGCCTGGCTGCACTAATATGAATGTGAGTGCATGATGACATTTGAGAATCTGCCAAACACGACACAGAGTGATGGGTGGTGTGCTGGGAGTTAAACCCTTACTTGAGGAAATCTTGGAGGTAACTGAGCAGCAGAGCCAGACTCTTCTCATCCAGTGGCGTGTAGGCCAGCATGGCTCCAATACGAACTGTTGGTGGGGGACGACATACAGTGTATGAGGAGCAATGCTGACTGTAGACTGAAGGAGATTCAGGAGAGATTGCTTTATGTACGAGGGCGCTTAAAATAACACAAACAGGCCGAGGTGCACAACAAATTGACGACCATGAAGGGAACAGCAGCCAAATTTAAATCAGTTTCATCCGTTTTCTGAACCTTTTGATTACACCTTGTACAATATATATATACACACAATATATATGTGTTTCACTTGACCCCACCAAACAGACGCAGCAGGTGTGGTGCTCCGTACACCTGAGACATCGGCATGTCTGGATGTTCAGCCAGGATCTCCGCATACTGCGGCCTCTCAAACTTGTAAAGCAGCTGAGTGCCCAGCATGACGTTGAAGTATTCCCGAATCCCTGCCACCACTTCGCTCACAGCGTATTCCCTAAGTGAACGGAGAAGAGAATTACTGGAGACAGCAGAGGTCACATCCTCCACAGAGCAGTCAGTAGTATAGATCTGAACACTTGTGTGAGAGAAATCGCTGGGCTTACTTTGTCTCAAAGCTGTTTTTTGTTGTGCTGTGATGCAGCAAAATGTGAGAAAAGCAGACAAGTACTATTCTAAGAAGACTGACCCAGAATTTTTCTCCTACAATTTTTTTTTTTTAAATAATTCCTGCTGCAATTGAATAAAGGAAATTATTTTCTATTACCTAAGAGAGATTCCCAGTGTAGCAGATACTATCTTATCTGTCTGTGTTTTTGAATACATTACTGAACACCACCACCCCAACCTAAACTAGGTATGCTTTTATTTGTAGTCTACTGTACTGGAAGACAGGATGAGTCAAAATCATCTGACCCCTATACTTCATCGGCTGCGCATATGCTTAATAAAGTGGGGCTGGATGATTGTGTTAAAGATTTCTAGCTACTGTCATGCCAATAACTGGCTACAGGGGCTGAAAACTAAATCACTTATTCTGGTTTATTTTTATTTCAAACCAGAAAAGGCAACGTGCTGAGATATTTAAAGAAGGTCTCAGATAAAGGATGCCCCAAAAAAAAGACCCTAAAAATGGAGCTGTAAGAACTATGACAGCTCTCAGTTCTTGAAATGCAGACACAGAAAAAAATAAATAAATAAATAAAAGAGTTCTGGTTCAAAAGCAATGTTTGATTTACTGTAAAAAATAAAACATAAAACACTGTATAAAATAAAACTAAATCATTGGTGTCTTTACAAGGAAGTTAATCACTATGTGGTTGACAGATGCTGTGCTGCTGAATATTTTCACAACAGGATATCACTGTTTCCCTGTGCTACATTATCCTGACAGCGTCGGGGTGTTTACTCTTACTTATTGTCCGAGTTTCCTTTTGATTTCTTGTAGTTTGCATAGTCCTCCAAGATGGTCTCTACATTCTTCTTAGCAGGCAGATGAAATAGCTGTAAGCAACAGAAATGTCTCTATCCAAAACTTTCACTCAGCAAAAACATCAAAACACATTTTAAAAATAACTGTAACATTTACTGTCAATCCTACATTAAATAGCTAGTGCGTCCTCTGACTCTGACACACTGTTTTGACAGCCAGTAGATTTTCATGGTAAATCTCTTCTTCAAGGTCACTTCCATTTGTTCCTCTGGAACGTCTTCAGCTTTGCTGCTATTTTCGATCTTGTCCCGTTCTGACCTCTCACACCTGAGTGTCTGCGATGTTTGCCGGATCTCCTCCAATGTGTCAAAGTGGCAACACTTCAACGTGAATTTCACTTTAGAGAAGAAGACAAAGTGCTAGGTGCTGGCCTAGAGATTCCTGCATCACAAATGACTGTAAGCAAGATCACAACGACAGACACCACAGTTCACGTGGTCCCCCCACGCTTCTGATAGTGATTCTGACTGATGTGCTGGCTGCAGGCTTAAACACTGCGGACTCTTCCATTAGAAACTGCTGTTTAGTTTGTGGGTGGTAGCTGCACTGCAGGTCCAGCTCTTGTTAGCTGTGATGATCCAACACATGACATGCAGCTCAGGTAAATTTGACCCAAGCTGATGTTTTCTTTCTGCACAAATTTGAGGTCTGTGGTGAAATCAGAGACAAACAAGCAAAGTGGTCAGAACAGGAATTCCAGGGATCTAACTGCAGCTGGAGCAATGGATCGCTCACAGCAGAGAAGACCTTGAGGTGAAGAATTTGAGTAAGATAAGGCTTTCGGTTTCTATGGGGCTGCAGAACTTTAGATCATACCTGCTTAGATCATACTTCTCTACCACGGATCCAAATATCTAGCTGCCACATGGTGCATAAATAAGCGCATAAAACCTGTGAACNTTTTTTTTTTTTTTTTTACCTGTTTCTGTCGAGTAATGAGGTCCCAGTCATCCACCAGCCAGGGTTTCAATTCCTCAGGGATCTTCACCTTCACTTCCACACGGTTGGTGAACATCTCCTCCTGAACACACACAATATGACCTTGTTGCTTTTTAAAGCTTTTGTGTATTGGTGATAGCTGGTGATATTTTGTGGGTTTTACCCCCTTTACCATTAACCATTTTAAATTTCTTTCACAGAAAAACAAAGAAGAAATACATAAAAATCCAAAGCTATGCTCTTTAGGATGAATAATAACAGCAGACCTGCATACACCGAATGTCCTGCTTTAAATACAGTATGAATGCTGAATGAAGGCACTTTACAAGGAGCCACATTATATGCACACTTCTAAAATAAACTTTGTGGTGAAAAAAATCCTAACACCTACTGTGGCCCACAGGGTACACTGGTCCATTCATGCAGGGATAACCAACTCTTCAAACTATTTTGTGAGCTTAAAGAAATGAGACAAAACCAGGATGTTCTGTACTGCCCTTGAGCAAGCCCACCCCCCCACCCCCAACATCGCAGTATTTTCCCCCATTCTGCTCACACCTCAGGAAGGAAGCTGAGTTGGCATTCTTATGACAGAATCAAGTTTAAGCTGTGGTTTTTAAATCACAACTAAAGGCTCCCCAGTAAGTGATGATACATACACTCTCCACAGTGGGATCAACACGAGCCCTCTTCTTCCGCGGCCCCTGGGGCGTCTCTCCGCTGCTGGTACCTTCACCTGACCCTGGGGCTAAACAAGACACCCACCACAGCTTGTAAATTATACAGGAAAAAAATGTGAACAGGTTTATTATCTGTGGGATCACAAGGGCAGGTAGTGAAAGCCTTTTTAAACACTGAACAGGTCTGTAAGAGACTCTCTAAATGTATTTGAAGCTCACAAGGCCACAACAGCCAAGGCGCTCTTACAAGAACAAAAAATATCTGCGAAGAACAAATCTTCAATAAATATATTTTGTACAAATATTTTACTTACTCTTCTGTTTTGCCTTTTTCACTTTCCTAAAATGCAAAAAAAGGGCATTAGAGTATAACACATATACCTCAAGTAGTCTTAGTACAAGACACAACTTTCATACATGAATGCATACAGTACTTCATTCTGTATAAGACATATTATCAAGGCTGCATGATATCAATTGATGTGATGAATTATTAGAGAAAGGAAAAGAAGCAGGACACTTACAGATCAACATTTTTCTGCTGCACAGCAGCAATCTTCTTGCTTGGTGCTAAACCCCTCATCTTTCCCTCAACATAATGATCCCTGCGGGAGAAAAAAAAAAAGACAGAGAGAGAGGGGACAATTATAGAAATTTATGTGAATCGCTTTTACTGACCATACTTGAGCCAGACTGGTGAATCACGTCACAGTGGCACAGACACAGTATAGCTGTATTGGTGGATTGTCCTTGTTGTCTGATATGATGAATGTAACATTAAGAATCTTTGTACAACTCATATTTTTATCCACTGACAGCACTAACTGTATATAGGCTTTAATATATCTTGTGTAAATCATATTTATACTTTTATTTTCATATCTACATATTATATTCTTAGAGCTCTCTAATTGATCTTATTTTAGATTCATTCTAGCTGCACACTGTGGGTCAGGGGAAACATTTTGATCCTCTACATATTCCAGAATTGGCAATAAAGCTTTGACTTAAAGGTGAGTTTGACACAGAGATATCGCATAGATGGGTCACTCCACACTAAACTGTACAACTGGAGCCTGTGTGAATATGACATAATATTTACTTAATCAAAAGCAGCAGAAGTTACAGATGAGATCGAATCAGCTTCAACAATTTTAACATCACAGAGAAAGAAAAGTGTCCATCCAGATTTGCAGTCCCCGGTGGACAAGATACATGATTAAGGACCTTCTCTTTAAATCTCTCTCCTAACACATGGGCGTAACCATTAGTGTCCAACTTTGTTACGTCCATGGTTGTGCTGCTCCCAATATCTTAACAAAACAGACTAGATACACAAACACTTCTTTGTCATGAGTGCCCGTGTGTGCGAACAGGTTAACTTACTGATTGGCCTTTTGAAGCTCTTTTTGTTTGGCAAGGTTACTGTCCACATATTTGAGAACTCTGCTTTCAGGAACCCATTCATCCCAGCTGCAAAGGAAAAAAACAAACAAGCAAACAAAATAACAAACATCTCAGACCTTGAAACTTCATCAGTGTTATAATTCATATTCAAATAGAAACACAAAATCAAACTTTATTCAAACCAAGCAGCTCACTTTTTGTTCCATCCGCTGTAATGAATGAAGTATTTAATCTGCTTATCCTTTATGTTGATCTTGACACACTGTAAAAGCAAGAAAATAAACACACAGGCTCTGCATCAATTTATTTTACAGTTAATAAATAACTAATAACACACTTACAAAGTGTTGGCACAAACCTTTGCCTCATAGAGCAATGGCCCATGAAAGCACAGGACTCTTTCACCTGCGAGGAGAGAAAACTAATGTTAAAAAACACGTTAGGATGCACAAAATGATCGCAATGCATTCTACTGTAACAAAACCTCGACAGAAATAACGCAACAACATGAGCGGCTAATACAGAGCATAAATAGCAAGCTAGCTAACCGCTAGCCTCGCGCTAAGCTCTGCAAAGCTGTTCCTTCAGCTAGCTTTACTTGATACACTTCATTGTGATGTCACGTCAGTTTAACATATGTTTTCATTGACATCTGGGCTGTAAAAAGCCTCTGTTTCCTTCCCCGGGGACCGCTATCGTCGAGCTACAGCTGCAAGGACAACAACAACAAACCCGCCCCCTTTCCAGGCGCTAACGGGGCACCATCAGTGTTATTTCCCCCCACCGACCTTCTTGAAATTTAGGTTTAGGGTCCTGTTTTGGCGCCATTCACGGAGTCAACTGTTCGGACCTCTGAACGATCAAATTCTTGCATTGCCAGAGTCCATTTCTTCCAGGCACTAACACCTCCGACATCGGAGCCAAAGCCAAGGGAAAGCATGGAAGAATGGCCTGCCTGTCGCGGGTCACCTGACCACCACCGAGAACCAGAGCTGCGCTGCGTTCAATGCTCCTCCTCAAACTCGTACAAACAGGGATTTGTCACACGCGATTTCACAAACTCATCTAGCATTTTAGTCACAAGTATTATTATTTTAATTGTTTGTTTGTTTGTTTGTTTTCATTTGATATAACTTTTTATTTATTCAATTTTATTTTTATGCTATTTTTGCTTACTGACTTTGGTATTGAGGGCTATTGTATCAAAACACTTGTACCACATGTAAGTTGCTTTACGTGGTGTTGCTGTTTGTTGACTTTGTAGGCTGCAAAGTTTGAGTCAAGAGCAAGCTCTCATCATTCCGACAGTAAAATTCACTATTGTTGTGTAAAGCTGCTGTGAATATCAGTGCCAAATTTGCATTAAAAAGTGTTCTCTGACTGACTTTATCACTAGTATATCGCTTAATAAAAAATTTTTTTTTTTAAATCCTTACCATCAGTTAAACCTTTTTGCTTTAACTCTGGAAAAGAAACTAACCTGCTAGTGATGTCGGGGGAAATTACTTAAAGTATCATTTAATGATTTGAGCCAACAGGGGTCAGAAGATCTTCAAAACAGGTTGATAGTCATGAATTCATAACAAATATTTACTCTCTTAATGTGCTATTTTAGTATACCATGAAAAATATTTCATACCAATGTCCTCTTGGGTTGACTTTGCCTAAGCAGACTTTAGCAGCTACAGGCACGTTACTCTCACTCACTATCATCATGAAGTGTTGACTGGTCCTGCACAACATCACAACCACCCTCCCCCTGTCCTCCCCATCAGTGTGCCCACAGAGCTAAATGATCTACTTGTGATGCTACGTGAGGATGCTCTTCGCTGACTTTAGCTCTGATTTTAACACCATCATCCTAGACATTTTTGCTCAACAAACCTCAACACTTGGGTTTTCTCTGAACCATCTGTGCCTGGATCAAGGACTTCTTAACAAACTGCACTCAGAGCATCAAACGTGACCCCCACTCATCCTCATCCATGACACTGAACACTGGAGCTCCTCGATTTTGTGCGCTGACGCCCTTCTTTACACCCACTTCTTTACTCAGCATACAGAAATGCGATACAGCAACTATCAGCATGGTGCTCAGTGAACGACCCGGCTTTGCACATCACCAAGACCAAAGGGCTGAAACTGGCTACAGGAAAAAGCACGACTCAGACCCAGCCCTATTCAGTGTTAATGTGAGGTCCTTTAAATTCCTCACTGTCCTCCTGTCAGAGGACCTCTCCCGGTCAGCCAACACTCCTGCCATGTTTATTAGGAAAATTTCTTTCTACCGTTCTAACATACTGCATACCAGTGTTGTACGCAAGCTGCTCTGTAGCAGACAAGGAGGCCATGTAAGGAGTGGTGAGGACAGCCGGGTGCTGCCAGCTGCTGTGCCTGAAGGACATTGCCACCTCACCCAACCTCAAAGGAGCACAAAACATCATCAGGAACTGCGCTCACCCAGATAGATGCTGGCTTCAACCTGCTGTATGTCTGCATCGTATCTGTTACAATAGTGGTTTGACAGAACAGAATCATCTGAATGAAAAGACCTTCTCAGTTATCCAACCATTTTCACTTTTAATTATTAAATTCCATTGGTCTTACTTATAGCCACTAACCAGCACATTCTAAACATAATGTAATTATGTTTATGTCAAGCAACTGACTAAAGAAGGATGAGATTTTTGTGGACACAGAACAACAGGGATTCTTAGCCTTTTCTAGTTGGCAAACAATTTTTAGGCCACATATTTCTCATGAACTCTGAGTTGTCGCATTGTAACCACAACATACTTTTGAATGTGAATTGGCCCACTGCATACTTTTGAGATACATGTATTTTTAATTGAACTGACAGACCCCAAGTGGTGCAAATCCTTGAGTGCCATTATTTGCATGTCAGTGAAGTTCACACAATACTGCACGGTGTAAAAGTCTCGAGTCACCTCACATTTCTTTATATTTTATTAGAAAAATGAGAAATAGGCGCAACAGTTTATTGAAACATCTGCAAACATACATGGAAAAACAGTATATAGGGAGAAAACAGAGTTTGCACAATTTGAACAAGCTTGAAAGTCAATATTTGGTGTGACCATCTTCAGTCTTCAACACAGCCTGAATTCTCTGAGGCAGCTTTCTTCTCATTTCTGTAAGTAGTCTTCAGGAATAGTTCTCCAGGCTTCTTGAAGGACATTCAAAGCTCTTCTTTGGTTGTTGGCTGCCTTTTGTTCTGTTCTCTGTCAACATGATCCCACACTGCTGCGATAATGTTGAGGTCCAGGGAGGCCAATGCATGAATGAGCGTGTTCCACTGTGTGTTTTTCTATCCATTGGCAGCGTGCTTGGGATCATCGTCATGCTGAAAAATGAAGCTGTTGCCAATCAGACACTTTCCAGATGGTTTTGTATGGTGGATCAAAATCTGACAGTATTGTTCTGCATTCATAATTCCATCAATTTTGACAAGATCTCCAACACCACTGGCTGAAATGCAGCCCCAAACATGATAGAGCCTCCACTGTGTTTTACAGATGGCTGCAGACACTCACTGTTGTACCTCCCTCCTGACCTCCTCTGTATAGATTGACAACGATTTGAACCAAGAATTTCAAATTTGGATTCATCGCTCCATAAGTTGCCACTGATTATCAGTCCAGTTCTTGAGTAATGTGGCATACATCAGCCTTTTCTCCCTGTTTTAAGAATGACTTCTTGACAGCCACCCTTACACTGAGATCATTTCTGCTGAAGCTTGAGTGAAAATTATATGGATCATCTAAAGGACTAGATGTGCCTCTCAGGTCCTGTCAGGTTTTTGCTGGATTTTCTCCTCTTTCTTAATGACATGACTTTCAGATATTGTTCATCTGCTGGAAGTTGTTTTTTTTTTTTAGACCTGCCACTTCTTTTGTCCTCAACTTGTTCAGCTTCCTCAAATTTTAAGGACACGCTGCACACCATACTGAGAGATGCCAAATGTTCAGCTAACAGCTCTTTGGCAATCATCTTGTTGGAGCAAAAATGTAATTTTATGTCTGTCAAACTGTTACCTTTGACATTTTTCATAGATTGAAACAACGATGTGGTTTTGTGACAGGCTGCTAGTAATAAAGTGCCTAAAGATACAATTTAAAATGGGTTCTTTGCTAAGGTGTCTGTTGTGTGTCGTAAACACTGGTTCATGCTTTGAGTTAGGTGCCTTTTTATGCTTAAATGATGGTCTGGCACAAGGACTGGACTGAAAATGAGTGGAAAAAGTAGACAATGTCCAAAGAAAAACGTAAACTGTTGTGCAACACCACTTTAAAAAAAATGCAAGAAAGTCTGGCTCCTTGGAAGCAAAATATAAATGGGTGGCTCAAGACTTTTGCACAGTAGTGTAGACTGTTACAGTTTGTGTTAGGGACACAGACCCCACCAACTTCAACTATTGAACATCTCCTGAGAAATAGAAGAAATATTACAGCGTGAAATTAATCACCCTTCAAAACATCTAAACATCCTTTCAGCCCTTTAATTGTGTTTATCCACTGCTGGGGCAGTAAAGTGAGTTGAAATGTAAAAATATACACTTAATGGAATAACTTTCCTTAGTGGTTATTGATGACAGCCCACATGAGAAAGAGCAAAGCATTATTATACAATGTCAAAATGACTCAGGGTGGCAGAAAAACCATCAAGACCTCATAAGCTGTTAACTTAACCTAAAGTACATACAAACCCAGAAGTCTCTGCAGGTGACTTATATACATTTTTATGCAAAACCTTGTGTCATGGAACTCACAGTGGCAGGCAGGTTGAGGACCCCAGTGCAGGACTGAACTTTAAACATCTAAACTTTATTTGGAAAACTCAGCGCAGACAGAATTGGACCAGAGCCAGCAGAACAAAATACAAACTCACTTGGAAAAGAACACCGACTGACGGCGAGCACACAGCAGCAGGAGCTGACGACAACAAGGACGTGGTGAGAAACAAAGGGAAATGCAGACAATATAAACACACTAGGTGATCAGGAAGGTTGGACAAACCGGGGAAAACAGCTGACCAGAATCACACACTAACAAGACTGAATATGAAACCCATGAAACAAAAGACTATCAAAGTAAAACAGGAAGTGACTAAACATGACGGACAGAAACCGGGACTAAAACACATGGACTTGATACTGGGACAAAAGATAAACAATACATGAGACCGACTAGAGAGAGAGCACCACAGACCAAACACGGAGATAAGGACTGAATATGGGAAATACAGGAAAATTGGGCTCAAATACAAATATCCAGAACTCAGGACACAACTCGGATATCTAACTAAGGAAAACACAGAGAGAAAACAGAACCCAAAAATCAGAAAACAGAAAAACACTGTGTCCCAGACTCAGGACCATAACACTTATTTTACTGCATTTCCATTAATTACTCATTCCCTGCCTCTACAAAGTATTTAAAAAAACAACAGACTAAACTATCGCACGCATATCAACTGTTACGTTTAAACAGCATCAAATTTAACAAAAGCAAGCAAAAAGACCTGAAACAACAAAGCTTAGAGACAGCTGTTCAGGCACTGAGAGCAAAAATAACCCAAAGATAGAAAAGAGTGAAACACTTTCAAAATCAAAATGTAACAATAAATAAGGTCTTTCTGTCTCAGTTTGCTGTCTCGGTGTACTGATGGTGGAGTGGTTAGCACTGTTGCTCCACAGCAGGAAGGTTCCTGGTTTAATCCCTGACAGGGACCTGCATGTTCTCCCTGTGCCTATGAGGGTTTTCCTCAGCTTCCTACAACAGTCCACAGACATGCATGTTAGGTTACATGGTGAGTCTAAACTGGTCATGGATGTGCTCGTGGTGGTTAGAATCAAGCACTATATGAATAAAAGGTTGAAGTGCTATTTAAAAGTACATTACACATTTCTGTCCCTTCATTCAACGTTGGTTCTTATCAGAGCAGGTCTGGATGTTTTTATTTATAAAATCTATGTTCATATTTATAATATGATAAAAAAAAAATATTACAAATATTTTATAATACTTGTAATGTGACAAACAGTGTCATCAACGGGCGAGTTCCAAGATAAAAACCTCTGCTGACCAAAAAAAGGATCATCTCAAATTTGCCAAAAAACATTTTGATGATCCCCAAAACTTTGGGAAAATATTCTGTGGACTGACAGAATATTCAACAAAAGAATATTAACAAAAGTTGAAAATTTTGGAAGATTTGAGACCTGTTACATCTGACATAAAACTAACAGCATTTCATTAAAAGACGAAGATCATAGTAACAGTCAAACATGGTGGTGTCAGTGTGATGGTCTGGAGCTGCTTTGCTGCTTCAGGACGTCTTGCTGTAATTGACAATGCTTCATGACAATGAAACACATCAGGAAGTCCACCTCTGAATGGTTCGAAAAAAGAAAAAGGTTTTGGAGTGGCTGAATTAAAATCTGGACTTAAATTTGACTGAGATGCTTTGGCATGACCTTAATAAACAGGCCGTTCATCCTTGAAAACTCTCCAATGTGGCTGAATTAAAACAATTCTGCAAAGAAGAGTGGGCCAAACTTATCCCACAGTGATGTGAAAGACTCATTGCCAGTTATCTCAAATTCTTGCTGGCAAAAATGGCACAACCAGTTATTCAGCCAGTTTCCCAGTCATGGATTAAGCATGGTCCTAGACTAAAAGGAAAAAGTCAATGAAGACCACAATAGGAAAAAGTATTTAGTCCAGGATTAGACATAGTCCCTGTACGGGAAACTGGGCTATTATGTTTAGGGGCAATACATTTTTCACTCAGGGCCAGGTAGGTTTGGATAATTTTTTTCCCTTAATAAATTAAATCAGCCTCTAAACACTATTAAAGCCTTTTGTATTTACTCGGGTTATCTTTGTCTAATATTAAAATCTGTTTGATGATCTGAAACATTTAAGTGTAACAAATTTGCAACAAAAAGAAAAAGAAATCAGCATACTTTTTCACAGCACTGTATAACACATTGTATAATAATGCAGTCCTATACAAAAGTATTGAGCCACCCCTCTTTCTTTATATTTTGCTTCCAGGGAGTCAGACTTTCTTGGTCTTGAGCAACAGTTCTCCAGCTTTTCTTTGGCCATTGTCTGCTTTTTCCATTCATTTTCAGGCCAGTTTTTTTTTACCTGTCCATTTTCAGAGGAATGAATTTTTGTTGTTTGTTAAACCACTTAACAGTGACCCACAAATTATTCAAGCATTAAAAAAAACACCTAACTCAAGGGATGAACCAGTGTTGTGTCTACACATAACAGACGACTTAGCAAAGAACCAATTTTAATCTGTGTCTTTAGGCACTTTGTTACTAGCAGCCTGTCTCAATTTGTTCTCATTTCTTTAGGTGAATCTATGAAAAATGTCAAAGATAAAACAGTTTGACTGACATAAAGTAGCATTTTTGCACAAACAAGATGATTTCCAAAGAGCCATTAGCTGAAAACTTGGTATGTCTCAGTATGGTGTGCAGTGTGTCCTTGAAACATTTAAGGAAAGTGGGAAGTGGAGGCCAACAGAGGACTGGTCTGGCTAAAAAAATATCTGCAGCAGATGAACAATATCTGAAAGTCATGTTCTTAAGAAACAGGGGGGAAAAAATCCAACAAAGACCTGACACAGGACCTGAGAGATGCATCTGACCCTTCAGTAGATCCATCTGCTGTTCACTGAAGTCTCAGTGGAAGGGTGGCTGTCAAGAAGCCATTCTTAAGGAAGGGAAACAGGGAGAAGAGGCTGAGGTATGCTAAATTACACAAGTACTGGAGTGAAAATCAGTCTGATGGAGTAATGAATCCAAATTTGAAATTTTTGGTTCAAATCTTCATCAATATGTATGGAATGTGAGAGAAGTACAAAAGTGAGTGTCTACAGCCATCTGTGAAACACAGTGGAGGCTCTGCCATGGTGTGGGGGCTGTATTTCAGCCAGTGGTGTGTGAGATCTTGCCAAAATTGATGGAAACATAGATTATGCACTACCACTATGCAATACCATCTGGAAAGTGTATTAAAGATGGTATTGCAGCAGCTTCGTTTTTCAGCATGACAATGACCTCAAACACACTGTCAATGCAGTAAAAACATAGCTGGACAAAAAAAAAAAAAAAACCCCCACAGAGGAACACCATCATTCATGGATTGGCTTCAACATTATCGAAGCAGTGTGGGATCATCTTGACAGAAAATGGAACAAAAGGCAGCCAACATCCAAAGAAGAGCTTTGTCCTTCAAGAAGCCTGGAGAACTATTCCTAAAGACTACTTAAAGAAATGAGAAGAAAGCTGCCTCAGAGAGTTCAGACTGTGTTGAAGAATAAAGGTGGTCACACAAAATATTGGCTTACAAGCTCATTAGAACTGTATAATCTCCGTTTTTACCTTATATGCTGTATTTCCATGTGTGTTTGCACATGTTTCAATAAATCACTGCAACTATTTCTCATTTTCCCAGCAAAACATAAAGAAATGAGGGGTGACTCAAGACTTTTGCACAGTACTGTATATTTCAGCTGTAATTGTTTCCAATTGGCTGACAGCACTTTGAATGGAATGAATTATTATCTGTGTCCTTACAGCATGTCAAATAAAAAAGAAGAGAACATGAGGACAACCAAACTAAGCTGACATATTCATGGTCTAAAATTCATAAAGAAACCAGTGGAAAGAATTCTAAGACTTTTGTTTTGACAACCTTTCTTCACACCACCTTGTTCCTTGTCTGTTTCCCTGGTTAAGGGCCATTATGGCAGTGACATTGCTGTTAAGCAGGAAGACATGATGGCAAAAAAACATTTGCAGGTATTTTTATATGTGTGTAACTTTGGGAAATGGCTAGGCTTCAGAGGTTTTCCTCACTTTTATTCTGTCAGGTACACAAGACACAGTTTCTGCATCCTGAGTGCTGATTAGTCCTATAAATAACTCTGTTTTTCTCCCAAATGTCAGTGTTGTGATAAGCCCTCCAAGTGGTAGGAGATGACCTTTGCAAACCCTGCAGAACCTCTTCATAATTAAAGTAGCAACAAAGACTGAAGGCACTTTAGTGACATGAAAAAGTGAAAAGATTTCTCTTTCCAAGGCTTTGTGGACAAGTGAAAGAATATGCATCTCAGGCTTTTCAGCCTCTGCTTTATTACCTTGAGATGTTCAGACTCTTTAAAGAAAAACTAATATTCAAGTGGGTATAGGCACAAAGATAATTTAATCATACAAACTTATACAACAACCTTAAAAACACACTTAAGAACAAATATACTACCATACAGCTACTGTCTTCTGTGACTGACATTATAATTAGTTGTTTGAGCTATTTTGAACTACTGTATATGCAATTAGTAAGTAAGTGAAGTGGTTCCCAGCACAGGATCAGGCCCCACTTTAAAAGGTCACAAGATCATCAGTGGGAGTTACAGTAAAACACTGTTCTGCTACATAAAATGTATATAAACTCAGCCTAAAAGTAAGGAAATTTGTGTTTGATCAATTATTTCTGTGTTGGAACAATTCTTCTTGGCAATAAATCTTATACCGTTGGAAAGCCTGTTTATTTCCCCTTAAATGGAGCCACATTTGTAAGGAAAATGCATTTGTGGGTTGACCAGCAGAGTTGAGTTTGTGGGTTGGACCCATGAAAAACTTGACAAAATTGCCAGGCACTGATAATCAGGCTCATCATCATTGGAGGCAATCTCAATGCAGAGAGATATCAAGATGAGATTCTGGAACCAGTGGCAATCCCACACCTCCACAGTCTGGGACTGAACTCCATCCTCCAAGATGGCAACGCCCGCCTCCACAGAGCGGGGTTTATCAGAGACTACATCCAGAATTTGGGAGTGGAGAGGATGGAGTGCCGGCCCGCAGTCCTGACTTCAACCCCACTGAACACCTGTGGGATCAGTTTGTGCATGCTGTTTGTGCCAGAATGACCAACACAACCACACTGGGTGACTTGCAATAAATTGAGTTTAGTTATGGGGCAGGGACTCGTGATACATTAATATCATGATACTTGACATGTGGCCTGACAATTATCAGTTGATATTGCAGTGTCAGTGTGTATATGTTTTTGTTACTCTATTTTAATAATCTGTCAGTTAAATTGATTAGCTCCTTGATTACTTTCCCCAGTGGCTTTCATCACCTTCACTGTGAGCTGTTAGTTTGTATTCATTTTATCTCCTCATTTGTTTGGTAAGATGTACTATCGAAGGAGTTGTGAAGAAGTGGCAAGTCAAATTGTTGGAGGGCTTTGGTGAAATTGGTGTAACTGTAAGAGATTTTTAAAAAAAGCCCTAAAAACGCAGAAAACAAAATGAGCCTCCCACGTCAAAGACAAGAAAAGGCTACTTAAATTGCCATTTACATCATGATGATATTGCGAAACAAGCCATTTTGTCTTTTTAAAAATTTTGTTTAACTTTATTGGATTTATTTGTGCAATCACACATCACAGCTCATAAAACTTCACCAGCAAATTAAAAAAAAAAATGCCAATGCAAAACACAGAAAGAGGATTTTATCTTTGTCTGTAGCTATTCCATGCAAGTATATAGAAACTGTATATAAATGCATTAGATACTTGCCTGGAATTAAGATTTTCATTTGTGGGCTTGGAATTACTGGAAATGAGAAATGTGTCATTTCTGAGATGTGAGGTACAAACCAGGCTGCTCAGTGCTT
>JASGAU010343523.1:0-15414 GCA_030220045.1 Australoheros facetus
GTTCTAATTTAATCAATACAGAGAAATCTTGTCCAGATTAATGACAGAACATGGTGACGTTGGCGATGTTCTAATTGTACGTTCGGTGGCTGGTCCTCAGCTAAGGTGCACTGAAAGAGAGAAGTTAGTCTACTACTTTCTGATCTGTTGCTCTCTGTCTAATGTATTATTTAATTGTTTATTATTTGGCTGATCCACTGTTTATTAATTAATTTACTGGAGTTTACCTTAAACATTTGTCCTTTAGTCACTGAGTAAAAAATAATCCCCAACAAAAGCCTCACCTTTACTCCTCCAAACATACCTCTTGTCACTGTGGCCAAATAGCTCAATCTTTGTCTCATTTGACCATGAACCTTTCTCCAGAAGGCATTTGGCTTGTCCATGTGGGAGCCGCAAATTTAGTTGCGCTTGAATGTATTGATTTTGGACCTGTGGCTTCTTTCTTGGTTGACACCCTCCCCACAGCTGTACATATACTGTTTTGGCCGTCATTGTGAGTTTTCCCCAGCGCAGAATGTCAGCATAGCTTGTTCAGCCTCACACTTTGTGCTTTACAGCACCTACTGGCAACACATTTATCACACTGTCCTCATGTTACCCGGCTCAAGGTGCACTGTTTTTAAATCCCCCTTTTCACTCCTATCTCTTTCAACCAGTCAAGTGTTTGCTTGTTCCTTTTATGAGTTCCCCTTTCAAGTCCCAGCATGCTACTGAACACTACTGGAAAAAAACAAAACAAAAAAACACTGTAATTTGTTCAAAGCCAAATATTTGAAAAAGTTTTGTTTTTACTATAGATAAGCTTAACATCTTAAACAGTACAGTAAAGAATACCTGAAAAAATTTTTTCTTTCAAGTCAAAGAACATTAAAGGTACTTTTAGCTGCTCTCTTATTAACAATGAGCTACCACAGTGGGTAGCGCTTCATGTTTGATTTGGCAGATTTTTTTTTTTTGTGCCGGATGATTTATGGAAGCTTGTTTCTGCCACTAAAAAAAAGAAAAAGAAATTATTTTGTAAGTTTCTTGTAAGTGAATCAAAGTTCTGATTAAGTCTAAATTTCCAGATGCTAATCCAAAATTTTGACTTGTGTATGGGGATTACTTTTTTTTTTGTTTTCCAATGGTGGAAATAAGTTTCCTTACCTTCCTGACACAACCCCAAATAAATTTGTTTCCTCCTGAGATCGAATCAAACATCGTTTGCTTGTTAGATTAGGCAAATGTGTAAACCACTACACTGTGGAGAACTGTTCAAGTCAAAAAACATAAAATGTTAAAATGATCACAACAAGATTTGATCAAGTATGAAATCTATCATATATATTTATACTGAAAAAATGAAACTGGATAATTCGACTAAAATCACTTGAGTCAGTCATCCTGCTGACATTTTGTCCTCTTTGCCTGTTCTTCCTTCCATCGCTTCCCTTATCTAGAAGTTTATGGATGACACTGAGCTGTGCTTGACCAGACTGGGAGAGGAGATGAAGGTCAAAGTGCTCAGCTTCATCGGCAGATTGCGAGAATGTGCACGCGCTCACTGTGACATCAACGGGCCGACCATTCAGAAGAACATCTCCAGGATCGGCCAGGACCAGGCCCGCCTACATGAAGTCCGCTGCGGCATCGAAAGCCTCATGCAGGAGAACGACCCTTTCCGCTTCATCGAGGTGAGACGCATCACTCAAACACATCACTATCAAACTGCGGGCATGCTTTTGCTCTTAAAGCACAGATCGCATTCATATGTCGTTACTGCTCTGACCCGCTGAAAGGTTCACCTGTGATGCAAACCAGCTGAAATTAACGTAATCAAAATGCCAACAAATCTCATCATCACACTACCTGTTAGGATAATGTGAAGAGCCATTTTTAGCCATTTGTTATCCACAGTGACAGCACAATGAATTAATAATATCTTTGGCCCAGGGAGGAAGACAATGTTATCCAGAACAGAGATCCTACACACTGGTCTTTTAACTGATTTGAACTAGGCTAAAACATTTGTGTGCTTTATGTGAATCACCTGCAATGAACTCTTGAAGAAATTATTTTAAGATATCATATCTTGAAGACATTTTTCCAACTCTGAGAACAAATGGTGACGCAAAGTATTGCAGATATGTTGTTTATTGTGTTTATAGTGCATTAGTATAGCACAGAGACAACAATGTAATTTGTAACTGACCCTTTTATTAGGTTTCCTCAGTTTTGGCTCTTGTGCAGAAGGCTTTGACCACAAATATTTGTTGTTACTTTTTTGGGGGGGGGCTTTAATTTAGCTGTGGTATTGCTCACAGAATTGGATTCTCTTTGTGGTAATAACGTAGGAGCTCGCCGGCTGGGAGGGACAAAATGGGCAGGGGCTGGCTGGATTAGGCCTGACTGACTGTCCAGAATAAGAGTGAGGGGATTGACTATTAGTTTATGAATCAGTGCTGGTGCTGCTTTCAAAAATGGGTGAAAAAAGAAAGTTGCCACATACTTTATACCTGGGGGGTGTTAATATACCTGGGCTGCTCGCCAAAGTAAAATCCATGTGTGGGAAACACTGAGCTTATTTTGGAAATCACTTTATTCACCTTGAAACATCTGTTTTGTATTTTTTTGTTCCAGGCATACAAAACAAAAGGAAAACAGTAAGTATGCTTTTTATTTTTATCTTTTGATTTGATTTCTTAGTTCATTTTTGATTTATTTAGTTTATATGATGGGAGAATAAAGTTTAAACTGTCCAATATTTTTGGCAGCCAAAATTATTTATTTCATTAACTTATTTCTTTGGCCCAAAAAGTAAAAAAAAAAAAAAAAATACAAACCCCAAAGATATTCATGTCATTGTCACCTACACTCACTCACACCTTGATGAAACCCCCATTATCCTTCAGAACAGCATTAAGGTGCTGCAAGCATTCCTCAGAGATTTTGGTCCATGTTGACATGATAGCATCACACAGTTGCTGCAGATTTGTCGGCTCCACATCCATGATGAGAATCTCCCGTTCCACCACATCCCAAAAGTGCTGTGTTGGATTGAGATCTGGTGACTGTGGAGGCCATTAGAGTGCAGTGAACTTATTGCCACGTTCAAGAAACCAGTTTGAGATGATGTGAGCTTTGTGACATGGGCCGTCTACATGCTCAAATGTGGAAAGTTGCTGCCATGTGATTGGCGGATTAGATAGTTGTTAACAAGCAGTTGTGGGTGTCTATTTAATAAAGTTTATATCACAAAAAAACATGAAAAATAAGAAGCTTTAACCAACATATGTTGTACTTTTTAAAAACTGTTGTAGGCTGAATGAAGCATTTTATTATTTATCTAAGTAGTTGCAATTAGTTGCTTGACTACTTTGACTACTTGCTGAAGGTTTAAATTTGTTATGTGTATAGATGGACCAAAAAAAAAGCTGTCATTTCATCCGTCTGTGTCTTTCTAGGTGCCGCAGGCAGCTAAAGAAAAACTTATTTTACCCAGAGTATGTCGACATGGAAACGGAGGGTGTCGGAATGACGATGGAAGAGGAAATGAGAAAATTCCTCGACGATGAGCTCCGGGGTCACATTGTTGATGCTGTCAATTCCCTGTGTAAGAAATATTCACTCACTCACCCACAGTCATCATTACACCTCCATCTGACAGCAAGACTTCGGTCCTTTCAGTTCTGCTCAAATGTTTGAGTAAAAAGACATTTTCTGATCATTTTCTCCATCTTATCAGGCTATGTTTCAGATCCTGAAGAGGAGGAGGAGCAGGATGAGAACGAGGAAGAGGCTCCAGAGGAGGAGGAAGACGACGACGAAGATGACGACGACCTCGACGACAGCAGTGAAGAGGAAATGAGGAGCGAGGGCGAGGAGGAGGAGGAAGACGATGAGGAGGAAGATGGGGTGGGAGCACACGATGACGATTACAGCCCAGGGGAGGAGGAAGAGGAGGAGGAGGAGGAGGATGTTGAGGAAGAAGAAGAGGAGGACGGAGAAGAGGAGGATGATGAAGAAAGAGGAGTTTAGGAGGAGATGTGATTTTCATATGCATATATTTTTCCACCTAATGAAGCACTTTGAATTTGATCCTTAACTGTGGATGAGTGCATCAGATGATAATCTGATCATCTTTTCTCTGTGAATGTGAAGAAAAGGACTTAAGGAGCTGCCACAGATTGCCTCCAACCCTCACACAGCATTCAGAGACGTACGGGTTGGTAACAGCTTCTGGTTCAGCTGGACCTGAAACAAACTGAACACCGAGACTCTGCCGATAATGAATCTAATGCTAAACCTGTGTCACATACTGCTAAACCTAATTCAGGTGCTTTATATTAGACTTATTCACTGTACGTGAACGTGAATGTATAACGACTGAATGCAATCGGAAAGGTTCATACTAAATTTGGGAAACCTTTGCGTGTCTGTGATGCCGGATTTTCTATGACTTTGCTGAAAAATTTTACAAAATGTCAGAATTTTCCCGTTCACCTTGTTGATAGATTTGATCTAGTTTGTTTGGAGAACTTTCACCTAAATTTTTGATACAACAGCAGGTTCAAAGAAATGTGGGTCACAGACGCAGCCTCCGAAATAAAAGTTGTATTCCTCGAGTTTGCCAGTTTTCCGACATTGCAGAAAGCCTTTCGATCAGTACTCTGAGGGTGACTGTTTCAGGAAGTTGAGCCTTGCAAGCCAAAGAGAAAAGGTTGTGAGTGAGAGTGTGTGCATGCATACTTTAGAGGTTTGTCTGCTTGGCATGATGTTAGCACATTTCTTTTTCTTTTTCCTAACAGCAGTTTGCTTTTTGTGCTTTAAAAGCAGTTCATGCATTTACAACCATTTAAAAAGAAAAATAAATGTTCCTATGCACAGTTCATACACTGTTCTTAAAATACCAGTTTTAGGTGATGTGGACTTTTGCACTTTACTACTGAGAAGGCTGTGTTACACCTGAAACATTTGAATGTTCGAAGCTCATTTTCATTTTGATACAAGTGATTTGAGTGGCCAAACTTCAGCTATTTAAAAAAAGATAATAATAAAAGCCTGTTGAATGTGCAGTTGTCAAGATGTTTGTGGTGCAGTGGAAATGTGAAGTTTACTTTGATTTAGTTTGGAGTACAGGAAACACAAAATGCCCAGTACAAAAAAATAAAATGAATCAAAACACGTCAAACTGAATTAAGGGCATAACACACAACTTAAAAACAGCTCTGGATCTTCTTTCAGCTGCTTTATTTGGGGTCACCACAGTGGATCGCCTGCTTCCCCCTCACTCTATCCCAACCATCCTCTTCTGTGACACCAGCCCTCTGCATGTCCTCCTTCACTGCTTCTGTAAACTTCTTCTGGGGTCTTTCTCATTTCCTCCTGTCTCGCAGCTTGATTTCCATCATCTTTTGTCCAGTATATCCCTCCTCTGCACATGCCCGAGCTATCTCAGCCTGACATGTCCCTCTGATATACTCCCAATGAAAAACTTAACATCTTCAACTCGGCCTCCTATCTTTTTTCCTCACTTCCACCATCTCCAAACCATACATCACAGCAGGTCTCACTACCATCTTGTAAACCTTCCCTTTGTCTCTTGCTGCTCTCCTTCTGTCACATATCACCCCTGACACTTGTCTCCACCCTACTTGTACTTTTCTTCACCTCTTATACACTTTTGGGTTTCATGGTTGACTGCAGGTAATTGAACTCATCCACCTACCTCTTCCTACCTCTGCTCCTTACAACTTCACTGTTACACCTGTCCTTCTCTCATTCACACACATGTATTCTGTCATGCTTCTACTGACTTTCATTCCTCTTCGCTCCAGAGCATACCTCCACCTCCCCAGGCTCTCTTCCATCTGCTCCCTTCCCTCTCTACACATCAGTGTAATTTGCAAACATCATAGTCAACAGAGACTCCTACCTGATTTCATCTGACAGCCTGTCCATCACCACTGCAAACAAGCATGGGCGCAGTACCACCCCCACCTTGAAGCCAGTTGTCATCTATTGCACACCTCACTATTATCTTGCTGTCCTTCCGATAGGAATTTGTCATATAAAAATAATAATCTTGTTCTCTCTTCTGCTTTTTGACAGTCTTAGTTCTTCATTATTCCTTCACAGTCACAAAAGATATTTTTAATACAATGTGAAAGTGAAGCGGCCACCTGCTCTAGAAAGTTGAAAAGCATTTCCTGTCCCGGAACGTTCGTGCTCGGGTGTTTAGCCGACGGACAAATTAGAAGACGGACTTCCGGGGATAGCAGCCAGTGCGTGTGTTATTGCCTGATATTCATCAAACTGTAGTTCAGCCAGGAGTTTGGTCTGAGTGCATTTTACATGAAGTATTTACAGAGAGGGCCTGAGCAATGAATCCTGCCTTCCGGAAGGTAACGTTTCGTTTCTTTTCTCTCAGCTAAACGTTAGCTGACTTCACAGAGGTCACACCTGTGCTGAAGCTCTGCTCAGTTATCTCGTATTGCAAATCAGAATGACCCCGTGTCAGCTGGTGTTGTCTTTTCTGTTTCTGTAGAGGTGACTGGAAAAATGCTGAAGCTCTGTTAATCTTAGCAGGAGTGTACAACCCGTTCAGCCGCTTTTTATTATTATTATTATTATTATTATTATTTTTATCGCTGATCATACTCATTATCAAAGCTGGCGGTCGCATCCCTTTCCTCAGTTCTGAGTTTCTTCGCTTCTTTTTGAGGAGGTGAGGGAGACGAGGCAGCAAACACTGAACTAAATGAGACTTTCTTAGCTCGGAGCTTCATTTTAAAGTGATGCCAGTTAAACGTGACCCCTTGGCACAACTGCTTCACGTTGTAAATTGCTGTGTTTTAGCAAGCCTGCTGCTGTGGCGCAGTCCGAGAGGATAAAGCTTATTTTAAGATGTTCACATGCGGCATTGTGATCTGTAGTGAGAGCAGGGAGCAGGTGAAAGAGAGCCTGGAGAGGTGGAAGCATGTTCTGGAGAGAAGAATAATGAAAGTCAGAACCAACCAAAGCAACGGACAGTACACAAGAGAGGTGAAGACGAGTGTGCAGGCAGGATGGAGAGGGTGGCAATGAGTGTCAGGGGTGATTTGTCACAGAAGGATAGCGGTAAGAGTGAAAGGGAAGGTTTACAGGATGGTAGTGAGACCTGCTATGATGTATGATTTGGAGACAGTGGTACTGACAAAAAGACAGGAGGTGGAGCTGGAGGTGTTAAGGTTTTTGTTGGAAGTGACCAAGATGGACAGGATAAAGAAATGAGTATATTAGAACACGTGTACATTTAGTTTGGAGACAATGTTAGAGAGGCAAGACTGAGATGGCTTGGACAGTGCAGAGGAGGGATATTAGATATGTTGGACAAAGGATGGTGAAGATGGAGGAAGAGCGAAAGACCACAGAGGAGGTTCATGGATGTTGGGAAGGTGGACATGCAGATACTGCTGTGCCTAAATGTTATTGTTAGAATACTGAGAAACGCATTCTTTCCTGTGTCTGTCTCCAGTTGCAGGTGTCTGTCACACAGCAGGCATTCCTGTTGAGTAAAGCTCTAACACCATGCCAGTAAGTCTTTGCATTGCTTTTCCATTCTCAGTTGCCTCAAGTGAATTTATGCGCTGACAGCTTTTGTGACTGCAGAGGTTTAAGAAAATGGCAACAGCGAAGGTCGACAGGATGAGAAAAATGGGGTGAAATGATCAGGAAGCTTGTTAACAACCCTCATAAAAGTATCAAGGCCACCTGTGCATTCAAAGTCCCATTCATCCAACAGCCATGAGCTAAACAATACAGCCTGCAGTCAATCTGTTTTCATCAATAATTTCTTGTAACTGGTAGTATCAAATAAGTAATTACCTACATGAAAATATTCCTCTTGAAATTAGCTTTCTTTAGATATAAATTTTATAATCCAAATGTCTCAATAAAATAGTTTTATTAATTCAGAAAGCTCAGTGTTGTGTCTAGGAAATATCACAGGATCTCGTCTTACGAGGGTGAGCTGAAAAGTTCATAGACTAAGAAGAAGTTGGATACAGAATTGAGGACTTGGAAAAGTAGTACTAGAGACATTTTGTGAAAAAGATTCAAATTTGGCACTGTGGTGTTATCAAATATCTGCAGAAAAATGTCCCCCAAGGACATTCATGCTGACATGGTTACTACATTAGGGGATGATGCTACAACCTTATCAACTGTGCAGAAGTGGGCAGCTGAATTTAAGAGGGGTAGGGAGAGTCTTGAAGATGACCCAAGGTCCGGACGTCCTGCCACAGCCACCACCAATGAAAACATTGACCGTGTTCACCACATGGTGATGGATGACAGACGTTTAATTGTTAATCAGATAGCTAATGCTATAGGCATCTCCTGTGAGTGAATTGTGAACATTCTGCTTAATGAACTCATGTCAAAGGTTTCCGTTCGGTGGGTGCCACCACTTTTGACGCAATCAAAATCAAAAGCACACCAAGCTGGTCGTGTTGCAGGTGAACTTGGCACTTTTTGAAGCAAATCCAGCCGGTTTTATTGAACGTTTCCTCACCCAAGATGACTGATGGGTTCACCACTTTGAGCCAGAGACCAAACGGCAGTCTGTCCAGTGGAAACACCCACACCAAAGAAGGCCAAGGTGGTGGGGAAGGTGATGGCAGGGAAGGTGATGGTCTCCGTCTTCTGGGATGCAGAAGGCATTGTGTTCATTGACTACTTTTAGAAAGTAGTATTCAATGGAGAATACTATGCCAGCTTGTTAAGGCAGTGATAGGCATTCAAGTCAAAACAGGTTGGAAAACTGAGGACGGGGATCCTGTTTCACCAGGACAATGCTCCTGCACACAAATCCGTGTTTGCAATGGCTGCTGTGTACGACTGTGGCTTTGAGCTGGTTGATCACCCTCCATATTCTCCTGATTTGGCACCATCTGACTATTTTCTGTTTCCCAACATGAAAAAACACTTGTCTAGGAAGGAGTATCAGACTGATGATGAGGTCATCTCTGCTGTTGAGGACTTTTTTGAGGGTCAGGATGAGAGTTTCTCTGCCACGGAAATCCAAGCGCTACAACACCGATGGAAGAAGTGTGTGGACCGCAGGGGAGACTATGTAAAAAAAATAACACACATTTGGTCAAATTCGACCATTGCATCCTGGGCAGCCTATGAACCTTTCGGCCCACCCTCGTACATTTTACGCCAGTTCAGAAATGAAGTTTCTAGGAAGTTTCTAGGAAGTTTCATGATAATAGTACACCAAATACCTCTGTGGGTTTTTTTTTAAGTTGTAGAGTGGTATCCTTTTCTCTTTAAACCGAGTCAAATTTGTTCCAAGGGAGATAAATAAAGAACCTTGATATTGATCTTTTTTCAAAAATGTGAGACAGCCATCAAAAAATAAGATTCTAAAGATCATTTTTCAGCTATAATTAATCAAATCCATTGAGATTTACACCCGCACAAGTGTCTACACTGAGAAGTTGGCTATCTATGCTCTGTTTTGATGGTCGTTCAGGTCACAGCTCACGTGTTTAATGTTTCAGAGCTGTGATTGGTTGAACTGCATCATCAATAGTTCATTTTTAGACTTAGTCTGACCACGTGGCACGCCTTCATATTTTGCAAAAACACCAAAAATTATGTTTTGAAGCTGTTTTTTGCCTCTTATGACTACAAACGTTATGAGACATGGTGCAGCTTATGACAATGATTTATTTAGACACTTTTGATGGTACTGAAGTGAATTCTGCCATAACCAGAGCCTCTTCCCATCTTCCAGTTTTGAATTTTGACCAATTTTGATGATCGTTTTTGTAACTTTGAAGAATTTTATAAATTCCAGAAGCTTCAGATTTTTCTTGAATTGTTTTATTATTTGGTATCAAATAAAATAAAGAGCAGTTGCCATAAATAAAAAAAAAATCTGCCTTGCTAATAGAAGTGAAAGCAAGCTAAGCTAAAACGTATTGAATAGCTCATACATCTACTGTAGCTTACTGTTAGCTCTACTTAAGCTCCCTGATTGTTTTTCATTTTCTGTCTCCGGCTTTATTAAACTTCTTTTTAGCAATGTTGCTGCATTTTTGGTCACAGCAGTTAACTTAGTGCAATTTTGATGTTTTCAAGTATATTAGAGATGTAAAATCCTAACTTCTATAAGATTCCTATGAGATGCACGAGTGCAACAATTTTAGTGATTAGCTTTGCTAAATTTAATTGAAAATTCCACCTCCAGGTGGAAGCATTTGACCAGTGATTACTGCCTTTTAACTTTGAATGCTTTTTGGCTTCCCCTGTTTCTGATGACATTGCAATAAGAATATTAAGTGCAACATCTTGTGGTACAAATTAGTCTTACATGGCGTTTTAGCCCAACCTTAGTTTCAGCACAGTAGATATAGGTTTTAGGAATAAAGTCAGAGCAGCAGTTTCTTCTCATTTTATCAAGCGTTTTTAAATAATTTTAAACTACATTATAGCACAGACATTTACAGCAGGTATAGACTGCAGAATATTTAGAGATTGTTGTGAGATGATTTCTTTCTAATATCGTTTAAGATTAATATCTGTTCTGTAATCTTTAAAGGGCTGCACCGTCCATCCAGCATCCTGTTTGGTGTAAGTATTTTCAGACTAATGCGTATGGTATTTGTCCTGTGTATGCAAACTGAATGCAAACTGCCTGTGCTGCTGCAGAATATTTAAATGCTTATTTGTTCTCTTTTTAGGCACAGACTCTATAAACGAAAGACAGTACAAGAGCATGCCAACCCACGGGATTGGGAGATGGAAGTATCTTTTACCTAAACAGGCAGTAAGACTCCAAGCAGAGAATATATTCACTGGTTCCTTATTAAATCCAAAGTCCTCCTCCTCACAAACAAAATCTTGAAAAATCAGACCCCATAATTCAAAGACCTCGTAGTACGATATTACCCTGATAGAGCACTTCACTCTCAGACTGCCGGCTTACATGAGGTTTGTAGAGTTTCTCAAAGAGAATGGACCTGAGCCTGGTTCTGTTGGAGGCTTCTTCCTTGTAAAAGGGAGTTTTTCCTTCCCACTGTTGCCGAGTGCTGCCTTTAGGGCATTGTCTGATTGCTGGGGTTTATATCCTACATTAAAAAGAAGCCTTGAGGCATCTGTTGTTGTGAATTGGTGCTATATAAATAAAGCTGCCTCTCTGTGAGCTCTAAATTTGTAGACTCATTTAGGCTGACTACATATAAGACTGCAAAAATGTAACCTGAGATAAGGGCTAGTTATTTTTCCCCAATATTGTTCACATCCTAACACTGATTAGAAAGACATGGAATGGATACCTAGAAAGTATAACTCTAACTAATAATTTCTCCAAACCAGCTTGTTCCTGCTTAAAAAAAAGCAGTTTTTAATATCTGAGCTTTGCTCACCAGTAAAATGGTATAAAAAGGTCTTGAAAATTTCTGTCTGTACAAAAAATGGTGAAGAAGTGCATTGATGCACAAGATCTTCCCATGTGTTTGCTTTTGTTGATGATGTAAAATCAGTACAAAAATCCACTGCTGTCAACAGCGTTGTGGATCTAAATGTTTGCGTTCTGTTTGTTTCAGCCGAGGAAAAAGAAAGACAAGCACCAGATGACACAGAGCGTGCCTGCGACAGATACAGCGTACGGCACTCTGAATGTGCAGGTGTCGGGATACGACATGACTGTCGTGGAGCATTATTCCCAGTACATCCACAACCTCTGCAACCGGCTCGGCATCAAAGTGGCAGAAAGGTGAGAATGTTTAGACGGCAGGTCTGAGGTTTCTAAAGAGTGCAGGTCAGCAGGGAACATTTAATAGTCATTTAAGGAGATGGGATGGAAACCGTGTGAGTGTTCACTGAATGAAAATATATGCACATTCAGTTATAGCAACCTAAAAAGCAGCCTTTTATGACTATTTGTCAATAATTGTAGCCCACTGAAAGTTAAACTGTTTGCCAAATGTGAGCAACATTAATGTGATTCGGTTCCTTCTCTTCAGTAGAGTCGGTAACAGAGCTCCCTCATGTTCTTGTTTCTGTGTTCACAGACTGAATTAAGTGCAACATTAAACCTTGGTATTTCAAACATTAATCACTAGATGGCAGAAACACAAGCTGTTCTGTTTATAGATATAAATAATGGTGAATGAGCTTTGACAATATAAGATCTTGTAAACAAATGTGCAAAGATAAAGTTCATGGATACAGATCATCCCCCAAATTCTCATCTGACAAATATGTTACTGTGAGTTTTGTCATCTTTTCATTGCAGAGATGCGTGCATAGTTTTAATGTTTTTCTAATACTGCCCATACAGCTATGCTTTGCCCACAAAGAGCACGGAGGTCATGCTAATGCAAGAGCAAGGCACCAAGATGTACGTCGACGCCGTCCTCAAGACTCACCAACGAGTCGTTCAGGTAAAACTTTTTTTTACTTTCACCTGTTTTCAGCTCAAAGCGCAGGCGTTGGTGTACTGAAAGATTTTAAAGATCAGACTGTAAACACTGTTATCTTTTTTTTTGTGCAGCTGAGCAGTCTGAACGCCACGTTGTGTCCCGTCTTCATGGACGTCCTCTTAAAGAATCAACCAGAGGGAGTTCAGCTCTCTGTGAAGGAGGTGAGTTAGAGATGATCTTTTCATCTTTTTGTCCATAAATGTTGAAGAACTGTAAAAATGCTCACTAAAAATGTTTTGTCTGACCAGCAGCCCAAAACCTACAAATACCTCATACATGTAGCATGAGGCACTCCTTTTAAGGGGAACTAAGATCAGTTTTTATGTTTAGTTTTTGGTCATATAATAATGTATTAATAATAATCCACCTCTCTCCTCCCTCTTTACCGCTCAGCACACCGAAGCTGATTTCCAAGCACGGTTTAAGGTGCGTCCAGAGCTGGAGGGGCTCATCGCTCAGATGAACCAATAACTTTCTGCCTCATTATCAACGAGTGTCAGTTTGAATTAATTTATTGCCCATCATTCCTCAGTAACATGCTGTTAAACGTGATTGCATTGAAAAAACTGTACACATTCATATTTGACATTTATTTTGTGACCTTTGGGGAAATAAAACCAAATTTTTCCAGTTTAAACATTTTTCATTGTATTTCCTTTGTATTTTGTACACTTAAATATATATTTGTACTTAAAAGTGAAAGATGACACAGTTTGCCTACTTTTTGCATACAGTCAGCCATGCTGACCAAAAATGTGAATAAACAGGTTTGTTTATATAAAATTTCTACGCTGCTGTTCAGAATATCATATTTGCGCTTCTGAGAAAACATTTAGTTCTGTAACCCATGTTGTACTAAAAACAGAGAACAGATAAAATTACAAAGATAAAAATGAAATACAAATATTAAAAAAGGCAGATTTACATCATATCTTGAAAAAAATGCTTGCAGATTTTTACCTTAATCAGTACATTTAAGTTTTTTTTGCTGCTAGAAAGATAAAGTTTATCATTTGATATCAATGTTCAAGTTGTCCACCTTACACAGGAGGCATAAAGAAGGCCGTAGGTTCATCAGATGTACAGCTCGGCTCCATTTTATGAGTGACAGGTGTCACCAGTCATGAAATAACCAACTTGGCTCTATCACAGACCAACAGTTTTTTTTTCACTGAGATCCCTGAAGCTCACACATGAGAGACCGCAGTGATTTCATCCCTTTCAGAATTTCATAGAGACCATCTTTGCCTTTGTTTGTTGATGTCACAAACCTGAGAATCTCTCTCATTTGCTTTTGTGTTGTATTTAAACGTCTCACAGCATCATAGTTCTCATCTGAGATCAAATCCTTTTCCCGAAGCTTGTCTAGAATGACTCCTGTCTCGCTCACTCTGTTAATCCTGTTCGATGGCAATCCAGGAATGCTGACCTGAGTGGAAATAAAAACAATGAAAACAGTGAATACTAGATGCTGTACAGGTCTCTACTAAAATATATAGTTATGTGAAAAAGAAACCCATTATCAGTTCTTAGGATTTATGTATCAGGATTTAATAATAATCTGGTCCTCACCAGGTTCCAAAATTAGATAAATACCGTGTTGTTATTTAACAAAATTTAAGCCAAAAGGCAGAAACTGTGTGAAAAACTAAGTTCACTCTTACTGCTTTCATAGGATCTAAGAGGGTGAGTAGGAGCCAGGTGCTGCTAATGAAATTCTCTTGATTATTTGAGTATGAGCATCTCTACAGAAGCTTGTTTGTTTGCTTTTTTATTTGTGCTTGTGTGTTAATGCAACGCCACACTCTTCCCAGAAGACATCCCAACAAATTCACTCCAAGGTCAGACCGTACAATGCTCATTGGTGAAGGGGTGATGATCTGCTTGCAGTCAACTGTGAATTCCTAGAGTATTCTAGAGTCAAATGTGAGGACATCAGTCCAACAGCTAAAGCTTGGCTCAAACTGGGTCATCCATCAGGACAATGATACCAAGCACAGCAGCAAATCTACAACAAAAAGGAAAGAATCACAGTGCTGCAATGGTCCAAAGACCAGACCTCAATCTGATTGAAGAGAGCTGTGCATAAAGGAATGCCTGCAAACCTGTATGAACTGAAGCAATGCTGGAAAGATGAGTGTGCCAGAATTCCTCCACAATGATGTGGGAGACTCATAAAGTCACACAGAAAATGAGTACTTCACATTATTGCTGCTAATGGTGGTTCTACATGCTACTGAATTACACTCCTGATCAAAATCTTAGGACCAGTTAAAAAATTGCAAGAATTTGCATTTTGCACTATTGGATCTTAAGAAGGTTTAAATTAGAGCTTCACAATGCTAAAAGAAGAAATCGGCGCAAGAGACAAAAACTTTGAGCAGGGAACTTATTGAAAACTGCATTTACACTCAAACATGATTTTTTCAGCTGATCAAAAGTTTAAGACCATTGCTCAAAAAAGCCCGAAAACCCCCTCAAAACAGAAATCAAAGTGTCAAAAAAAGGACTCAGTAATGAGTAGCTCCACCATTCTTGTTGATCACTTCAATCGTTTAGGCATGCTTGATGCCAGTGTTTCCAGGAGGCTAGTGGGAACGTTGCTCCAAGTGTTGAAGATGGCTTCACGAAGGGCATCCACTGTCTGGTACTGATGTCCATTTTTGTCAACTTCCCTTGCCATCCATCCCCAAATGTTCTCAATCGGATTTAGATCAGGGAACATGCAGGATGGTCCAAAAGAGTGATGTTATTCTCCTGGAAGAAGTCCTTTGTCAGGCGGACATTGTGAACTGCAGCACTGTCCTGTTGAAAAACCCAGTCATTACCACACAGACGAGGGCCCTCAGTCATGAGGGATGCCTGCTGCAACATCTCCACATAGCCAGCTGCTGTTTGACACCCCTGCACAACCTGAAGCGCCATTGTTCCACTGAAGGAAAACACACCCCAAATC
>JASGAU010343528.1:0-10409 GCA_030220045.1 Australoheros facetus
TGTGTGTGTGTGTGTGTGTGTGTGTGTGTGTGTGTGTGTGTGTGTGTGTGTGTGTGTGTGTGTGTGTGTGTGTGTGTGTGTGTGTGTGTGTGTGTGGCCTCTACAATGAACTCACCTTCAGTCAGCACCTTTTTCTGAAGGTCTTTAACTTTCATCTGGCCTGGTACCTTCACAACTTTCACACAGATGGCAGGAGGTGCTATAAGAAGATCTCTAGTTGCATTTATGAAATCCTTAATTCCATCCTTCATTCACATTCTCACCTTTGCACAGTGACTGATGTGGCTGGTGACCTGTCCAGGGTGTTACCTGCCTCTTGCACTGTGACAGCTGGATTAGACTCCAGAAAATAAATGAATGAATGAATGGATGGATGGATGGATGGATGGATGATAGCCAAAGTAACAACCTAATCACCCCCACCCCCAGCCCAGCAACAACCACCAAACCTCATCAGGATTCCCTGACAGCCCTTTAATAACACTCGCCTCCTTCGAGACATCCTGAGCCTTCTGAAGGACGTGAGTGTAAAAAAGAAAGGAGGGTTTTGATTGTTTCTTGCAGTCAAGCTTGTCTCCAACTCGCTGTGATTACACCACAGACTAAATGTAATCCTCGCTGCTTACCAGCAGAGCAGGCTTTCATGCCCTATTAAGCCCTTATAAAGAGACAGAATTCAATTTTATTTATTATAGCACCAAATCACAACAACAGTTGGCTCAAGGTGCTGTATGTTGTAATGTAAGGACGCTGCCGTGATGCTTTGATACAGGAAGTGTTCTTCGTGGTAGAATGAACCCTTTTTCCACAGCAAAGATGGTGAGTTCGTTTTCTCCTATGATTTGATTGCAGATCACAGGAATGCTGCAGGACTCACAACTGTCATTAACTTTGGAGAAACTCACTTGATCACTTTGTTTTTAATGTGTCCAAACCCTAAATGTTTTAAGTAATTACTTAAATGTCCACATCTGAGTGTAATGTATAATCATAGAGTTCTTTAATTGGTTTTTCTCAGAGGCTGTTCAGCTGGATTCCTCATAAATAACAAAAAGCCAAATGCTTGTTTGGTTCTGCCAGATTTATAATTCATTAACTGTTATTTGGTTTGAAGAAACAAACTTTTCATACAGCATTTTCTACCACGTTCTGAATAGCATTTAACAAACTCTGTGCAGAATAATTAATGCTTGAACAATGTTGTTAACTGTGCTTCATCTGTTGTGACTCATCTTCACCACATCATCAGAACCAAACGCTTCAAAGCTGCTTTTGAACTCCGCTCTGATCTCCTCATAATCTCAGGCCATATCTTTACTTCAGTAAATCTTCCAGTTCACTGTACAGCAATGAGGGGCTGCTCAGCCCCACGCGATGAGGTGCGGAGGTGCACTCAGCCGGATGATTCAGCTGCAAATGAAAAACACATGCACAGGAAGCCAAATGCTGTCAAACTGTTGTTTATGGGTCCTCATATCATCACATGCATCATTCTGAACTGTGGTTCTTTACGTGTGCAGGAAAGGTATCCATGAGCTGATAGATGTTCAGATTAAATGTTTGAATATCCAAAGGTAGATGCAACCAGCAGCACTGAGGCTTTTTTCGCCTTTGGTAAATTTTGTGTCTTGTGGAGTCTGAGACTCGTTTCTTCTGCAGGAACTGGAAGCAGACGTGAGGCATCATAAACATCCACAGAGATGTCCCCCTAAACAGCTGCTTCAGGTTCCCCTTTCAGTGAGCTGCAGGATTCAAAAAGTCTCACAAGTAACTTGATGATTTCATCACAGCTTCAGCCACGACTTTGATTTCTAGGACTGAAGATGGTTGATGCACTGCTTTGATGAATTTTACTTTGCTGATGGCAGTGTTTCAGAGAGAGTCTCCTCTTCTTTGTCCTGCTTCTGTTTGATTTTTAAAAGAGCAGCTTGTTCTCAATTGATCTAATCAGTGTTGACTGGGATGCTCAGAAGCGCCCTGCAGTAGATCCTGTTTTATTCCTCACAAAAGGCCCTGAAAGAGTTTCTACAGCGATGATTCAGAACATCACAAAAGGTGCAGACCACCCTAAAACTGGCCTCCTGTTGGTGGTATGTGCTGAGTGCTCTCAGGTTCAGCACTAAATGTTGGGAAAGAAAGGGAGAACTTTGGGATGTGAAGGGTCACTTGTAGTTCATAAGCAGTGTGCTGCAGCGGGATCATCTGCAAACACGCAGGATTTATCAGCAGCTCTGTGCAGAGGTCAGGTACAACCGGGTAAGTTGGGTCACGGCATCTTCCAGAACAAACTGACCTCTCCTTAATCCCCAAATACTTCCTGCCAGAGGGAGGGGAGGGGAGGGGAGGGGAGGGGAGGGGGGAGGCTGCATTTTGTTGGTGTTCACCATGGGAATCTCTCCGGAGCAGCTGACATGTTGATAACAAACTGCTGAGTCTTAGTGTGACAGTGCAGAGGGAGCTACAACGCATGCAGTTCAGTTGTGCATATGAAAATGTGCTTAAAGCGGACGTATGGTGGTTTTCTTTATCCTCTGTCATATTGATACTGTTCCGGCGGTGGACGGTCACATTAAACATGGTAACAACTTCAGAAAGTGAGGTCAGAATTATACAGTATGTAAGTAACCCACATGAGTCAAAAGCAGTTTTCTTTTTATTCTTGGCTCTGCATGATGTCAGTGAGATGTGATATCCTTAATATGGACATCTCTGCCCAGCAGCTACAGCTGTGAGCACCCACTCACTGTTCAAACTCTGTTTGTGAGAAGCAGCCAATCAGAGGAAAGTTACATTAAAGGGGCGGCAGATTGTTTCAGACAGGATGAGCAGCAAGGCCTGACATAAGATAAGTAAGCATTTTATTTCAGCTGCTTCCTTATTTCCAAAGGGGTTGCCACAGTGGATGGATCCACAGTGGATGGATCCACAGTGGATGGATCCACAGTGGATGGATCCACAGTGGATGGATCCACAGTGGATGGATCCACAGTGGATGGATCCACAGCTGTGGTTTGGTGCAGATTTTAGGTTGATGCCCTCCCTAATGCAGACCTCCTATTGATCCTGGTCTACACTGAGGCTGGGCTTGTGTCTGAGCCCAGTCTTGAACCTGGGATCTTTTACATCTAAGGCAAATGTGTTAACCACTAATAACAATAATTATTATTATTTAAAGTCTTTTAATTAAGGGTTATTTTGAATGGTGAA
This sequence comes from Australoheros facetus, assembly GCA_030220045.1. NCBI lineage: Eukaryota > Metazoa > Chordata > Actinopteri > Cichliformes > Cichlidae > Australoheros > Australoheros facetus. Next base: position 3,208 of record JASGAU010343528.1, read on the forward strand.
TCATACAAAGCTGCTCTGGTAGAGTCCATGAATAAAAAAAATACCTGGAAGTGAGTATTATAGATGAATTTAAATCAAACTGTTCATGTCAAATTCCTGAATTCAAATGATTCAAGCAGTCAAATATTAAATCTTTCCAGACATTTGTATAAAGTAATAAGTTTACCTGCAAACAGCCCCGCTGTCAACACTGATGAGTATGAGATTCCTGAGCAAAAGGAGAGCAAGTCTCTATAAAAAAATCTCATAACTTTATGAAATAAATATCCCTATAGTTTTATTTGAAGGGATATTTTTATTTTTACACTGCTAAAACTAACACGGTGGTTTAAGGAACATCAATTCTTTGCAAACATCTCCACCTAGTGCCTAACTCCGGGTAATGCAGCTCACCGTACATTCACACTGCCTTTCCACTGCACTGAGACATGCATGAATAAATACAAATACACTTTATGGTCTAATATTTCTGACTCATTCGCAAACACACTAAAATATAATAAACACATCTGACAGTCGACAGTTTTTCCCTAAAATGTAAATTCTTCAGTCTGCGTATCAATAAGTGCGTCCGGCTTTTCAGCAAGTCCTCGAAAAACTAACCGAGAGAAACATGTGAGTGCAGTGAACGGCAGGGGGCGCGCTGACGCAACAACAGAGGAAAGACGGAGCGACGAGACGCTTGAGCAAGAATGAAGTATTTCAGCTAAAAGAAGCGCAGCGGGAAACTGACGTGCCCAGCCAGTGCGCAAACAATATCTGAGTAAATGTTTGCCAAAAAAAAAAAAATCCTCAATTCATGAAGAATTTAACTCAGAAAGGCACAAAAAAAGCAGCTTTCTATTTGGAGATGTTGCTTCATCACACACATATATTCTAACAGCCACAGCAGTGATGATAATTATCATAAAGTGACATTTTAAGTGCTTTGAAATTCTTTCGGAAAACCAATCAAAGTAACGCTTTATTAGACTGATGGAATATAACTCAAAGATTCTCACAGGTATATCTTCTTCATCCTTCTGCTGTGAGTGCACAGTGCTCGCGCGTGCACGTGCGTACGGATGCGTGTGCGCGCAGGCGGAGGATCGCCGCCGAGCCGTACCGTGTAGCAGGCACAAGCCGCTGGGCGCGCAGGAGAAGCCGCAAAAAATCCAAGAGCCGCTACTTGAAACTGCCAGGAGAGCAGAGAAAGCGTCGGAACTTCAGTGTCCACGGTAAGAGCCGCTCCGTCGCTCCATTCTCCTCTTTTACTGGCCCAAAGAGCCACTTAGATGCTCGTGGCTATTTGATTTTTTTAAATTTCTTTTGTCTTTTTCCATCTCTCCATTTGGAGAGCCGCGGCGCACGCTGCATGGACTGAGTGTAGGGAATGAGACAAAGGACGCGGAGATTTAATGAAAAAAGAAGAAAATAAAATTAATAAAATGGACTGGGAAACTGTCACATTCAGTATTCTTCTGTCCTTTTTTTTTTTCCAGGCGACAAAATGTGCACGAGTTTAAAAAGGGGTGTGTACAGTCTGGAGGAACACGCGCTCACACACAGATTCTCGTTTTTCTCACTTTTATTGAGGGGAAAAAATGCGCACAATGAGCGACTCCGTGTGGGGTCCACTCGCGCGCTCTTTATTATTTATTGATTGCTTTGATATCGTTTATGATTATATAATTTCCACAGACTGCTCGGCACCGCAAAAGAAAAAAAAGGAGGGGGGGGGCTCGCTCCCCTTATAATTTGCAGCCAGTAAACAGTTGGAGCATCCAGAAAAAAGAAGCCCTCCTCTGTTCGCCCCACCTCTTTGTCTGTGTGGAGGTGTGACACCGTTTGCCTGAATGCAACACACACACACGCGCGCGCGCACACACAGTGACTCCTATCACACAAACTCTAACCACATTAGGCCGTGTCCTCATTCAGATGAATTATTGATCTCATAATCCCGTTTTATTGCACTGAGAAGAGAGAGGAGGAGGATGGAGGAGGAAGGGGGGAGACAGGGGAGGGGGTTTGGGGCGCCTCCGTGGGATGGTGATGATGAGGAGGAGGAGGAGGGGGGTTGATGGAGGATTTAAGCTGAATTCTCTCCCACAGAAACATGGAGTTCGTCTTTTCTCTTCTCTCCTTGTTTCTGCTGCAGCGTCGATTTTATATGTTTATCTCTGCGGCGAGCCAAACTTTATTAGCCGTACTCAGTCGGTTAATTGACTGGTCCTTTGTTTGCCGCGGCACGCATGCGCAGTGGGTGTAGGGTGTGGATGGGAGAGATGCCACCTTGCGTATCAATAGGATGGAGAGGAGGAGGATGAGGAGAATTGTCTTTCGGTTCTTGGTTTAATTGTTTATTCCCGTGAAGAATGGATTGTAGAATTAAAATTGATACATTTAGTAGGGGTTTTGTGTGCGTGTGTGTTTGTGTGTAGGTTGTTTTTTTCTCCGTTTCTCAGTACTGTGACAGTGGGCATTTTGTGTGTGTGTGTGTGTGTGTGGAAGGCGGCTTATGTGTGAATGGCGCCTCAGTTTTGTGGTGCTGTAATTGGACCGTCAGTGCTGCACCGATGCTGAAATAACTGATTGAGTACTTTAATGATGATTAGTTATGATAATTGCTTCACCTATTATCATTATAGAATCAAACAGAAATGACAAGCAGCAGAAAACAGCATCACGTGGTTAAAAGAGGGTTTTGGTGGAGAATTGCATCCATTTTCTGACAGACTGCCGCCTGCACAGTTCATCCACTGTAGGAGAAATACTCAGGTTACAGTCCTGAAGCCCACATACAGTAATCCTGCAGATTTAGGGAGTTTTTGCATTTCTGAAATTCTTCTGTTGACTTATTGCTGAAAAACAACCTTTTACCTGATACAGTAAGGAAAGGTGTGCAGTGGGGGGTGTCACAGCTGGGAATGTGAATTCACATTTGAATTTCATTTACATTTTTCTCCTCTAACAATTTTTAAAACAAGATAATACAGATGAAATTCTCACTGTGCTGCGTTCCGTTTCATGACCACGCTCTCATTTTGTCTTTCTGTCCTTCCTGCCAGGCTGTGGCATGTTTACGCCGTTTCACATCTCTGTCTTTTGTTTTCAAATTATTTTTAGATGAATTACAGTTATGTCAGAGGGATCATCACAGCATGGTTAAGGAGACATATTGAATAAACCCAGTCAGTCCACAAACAGTCATCTTTATGATGATCTCAACCCTGGTCAAAAATCACTGTAGCAGCAGTTTGTAGGAAATCACTGACAAATTCAGAGGCAATTTCCATTTTGAAAGAGAGTCAGTGTGTGTGTGTGTGTGTGTGTGTGTGTGGGGGGGGTCACTATATGTGGAGACCTGAAACAGGTTAGATTATGTGGAGCTTTAGGAGTACCTCTGGTTCTATGATGGGTCACAAAGACTGTCCAGGTCCTTGTAGATGTTGCAGAGTGGGTTTATGAAACTCTGTGTGAGATTAGAATGTAAAAAATTAGATGAGTGTGATGTGCTATGTTCACTTGTTCTGCTTGATATCAAATGATATTCCGTAATTAATATATCTGGATTTGATACTATTCATCTGCATCTTCAGCAATTATTTCTGCATGACAGTAAACCCAGTCTCATTATAAAGTCAGACTGATAATAATAATAAAATGTGTGAGGGGGATGGATAATCGCTTTCTGGTCTGATCTTTTTCCTAAAAAAAAGAAAGAAAGAAAATGCTTAAACATGCTTTTGTCCAAAGGAATCCTGTCCATGCTTATAGTTGTGCGATGGTGGGAATTGTTACAGGAGTACATAATAAAAGGCCCGACTCCCAGTCAGGGGGGTCAGTTAGGTCCCTCTCAGTCACTTTTTTGTGCGGCGCAAACCAAAGCAGACGGGTCACTAAAAACCGGACCAACAGCAGAGCGCTAATGCTAACACGATGCTCAGGAAGCTAAAGTTTGAAACCAGAACAGCTTCTCCATTAAAAGAGGGCTGCACTTAAACCAGAGGTTGCATTGTATGGAATTGTGAAGGTACTCGCTGTCGAGAAACTGCCCGCATTAATACAGATGTGCGCTGCAGCTGTACAGTCTGATACAGTGAGCCTGATATTGGTCTGATTATGTTCTTATTCTTCGGTGTTTCTAGTGGTGCAACTGCAATGTAACAAAACAATTTTAAGCAGATAAAACATTTCAAGATATTTAAATTGAAGAATTCATTAAAAACGTGACCATACGGAGCATTCTGATTGGCTTATGTGTGGCCATGTGACTGTGGATACTTCCAGTCACTGGATGGACTCCTGTCTGTTACAGGCGAGCATGCCTTTGAGGAAAAAATCTTTTACAATTAAACGGGATTCCCAGAAAACATTTCAGACATGAGATTGATTCCTATAATTTTCCTAAAAACTGGTGAGTCATGTTTAAAGGACCACTATGACGGATTTTGTGTCGTCTCGCAGTAAAGTTGTAGATTCAAACTGACTGAACACTCGTCCTTTACTCCATTTTTCCAAGCCTCTATGAGACATCTTCAGTGGTCATTACTTTGTAGTTACAGGTGATTCCACTAATAAAAACATTATGAATGCTTTATTCCATGTATGCTAGCAGCTCCCCTTAAATCCTACACACTCGTCCTTTTATTTGGTGTTTCCATCTGTGGCCTCCGTGTGTTGTAAGAGCACCGTGGTAATGGGGGTCTTGTAGTAATGTGTCCTCTCTGTCTGGCTGCTGATTGGCTGACATAAATTCAGCCCGACTCCGTTCATTCATCTCGCCGGATGGAGACAAACAACAACCTGATGAGAAGTTACCATGGTGACTCGTTCGTTACTGCTGCTGTCTGCTGTTCTGTATGTGAGTGTGAATACGTTGCAGAGAGTCGAGCAGACACACAGCAATGATACCTCACCCGCCCCAACTCTGTCTGTTACACACATCGCATAAATGACTCACACAAAGATGAGTAAAAATGCAAAAGTAAGTGGACGATGAATCACAGGTGCTCAAAAATATCTGTCCGCATACTTTTGGTATATAAGCGTGTCGCTATAAAATAGGTTTGGACAGTGAGAGTGAGCAATGGGGGGGCGAGGGGCCTTAGTGAACTTGAAGATCTTAGAGGACGGGGTCTTTGTAGCACGCCCCCTGCTGAGATGTCAAGATTGCATTGTTTGGCCAGTGAGTCATACGATCAACAGGATCGCTTTCACACAACACTGCATCAGTCTTAATTAAGCCATCATGCTGCGTGTAATAGAGAAACAGGCTGGTTAACTTAAAACAGGAGATAAGGCAGAACAATGGGAGGCTGCAGCTGCTGTGTGACACACATGAACATCTGTGTGTGTGAATGTGTGTGTGCAGAAGAAGGTGTGTAATGGGTACAGCTGCAGGTTGAGTCACTACTGCTGCTACTGCAAAGAAAGAAAGAAAAAACATGCGAACACAGCTGAGAGTGAAAACGCGCACTGGGCAAAGGTTCGAATAAACTAGAGTCACTTCTACTTCAAAGAGAAATTCACAGAAACTGGTGAAATGTGCAGAAATAACTACAGCAGTGCGTCATGTTTAAACACAGCAGGTTGGGTTCCAGTTTATAAGGAAGTTCAAATCTAAGTTGGAAGTATATTTAATGAGGCGCTGCAGCTGCACTGAACTGAAACCACAAACATATATTTAATTGTGTATGATATCATTTGCATTTAATTGCATTAATGTGGTGGGATTTGAGGCTGAACCTCACAGCGACCTGAGGACGTACCAAAAACTGCAATTCCTCTAAAGTCCATTTGAGGCTGGCTCAAAAAGAAAGTGTTAAATTTCCAACTTTAAAGCAGAAATATGCATACAACTAGTGGATGACACTGGTTGGTTATGGGCTTATCTTAAATGGCGTAAGCATGTGATTTAAGGGAGGGTGGCCTTTAAGAACTTGACTGTAAACCAGCGCTGGGGTTTCCAGAGAATGGTCTGAAAGAGAGAATCTAGCCAGTGAGCGTCTCTTGGTGAAAAAGCCTCGTTGATGCCAGAGGTCAGAGGACAATGGCCACGCTACTTTGAACTGTTATCTGATAGAGCTGCATCGTGCATGTGCAGCCAGCAAATCTGCGGCAGCTGCATGAAGCTTTTGTGTCAGTATGGACCAAAATCTCTGAGGAATGTTTCCAGCACCTTGTTGAATCTATGGTACAAAGAAGGAAGGCAGTTCCGAAGGTCCAACACAGCACGAGGGAGCTGTACCTAATGAAGTGGCTGGTTTGTGCATTTCCCGGTCTGTATAACAGCCACGTTCAGTCTAATTTAGCGGTGTGGTGATCACAGATCATTGTGTGATGTGTTTGGGTTCCCGTACATGTACAGGTTTTACACCTGCATCCTCTGCTGTATCCCGCCCCCGTGTTGATCACGGTGGTGCACCAAAGCCATCGAGGTTCTGCTTCCACTTTGCTGCCACACAGCTCACGTGAAAGCTAAGCTGACACCTGCTACAGTGCACGCAGCATTTTAAACATCCACCTTCACCCACCAGCCAGTTAACCCTAATCACTCCCACTCGATGCTATATTGAGTGTTTCCTGCTGGGCCGTGATGAGATCACACCCTGACTGCCACTATTTCTGCTGCTAGCCTCACCACTGCTAATCTTTTCCACTGAAGCAATCATTTGTGGTTTCTTTCATCAGCAGAGAAAGAATATCTGCAACCATACACAATGCAATACCACCAATTATAGCCTCAATAATCACCATAAAAGGAGTTTGACATTGACTAAATGTAACTGCAATGTCACCAGTGCATATTTTAGCCCACTTGTTTAAATGCCTCTCCCTGCCTGCCCTGCATTTCCCGTCCAATTCTCTATTCAAGCCTATAAATAATTTTAAAACGGCGAAACGGCACCGAGGTAGCCTTTGTTCCACCACTGTTGTGGACCTCATTAGTGTTTGTGAACCCTCGGTGTAATGCTACTGTGTCATAATTACAACAGAAATGTTCTGTTTTCTATTTATAACGCAGGAGCAGCTGCTGCAGCTGACAGCTCCGAGATTTTCTTCTGTGAAAGAGGGAAATGAATTTCTTTCTTTATGTTGTTTGACAGAGGAGCTCACAGCAGTGTGAAGGTATGAGCACTAAGTGTCAGCTGAGAGTTGAACTCCATAAAGAGTCCACGAGCTGAAGCAGAAATGGCCGCTTCCTCACAGCGAGGGGG
>JASGAU010343529.1:0-20958 GCA_030220045.1 Australoheros facetus
TTGAGTTCGTACTGTTTCTGCATCCCTCATAGGCAGCCTTACTAGTGCCCCGAACAGCTGCCCAGAAACCAGGTATCCCCAGGTCCAATTCGGGAAAAATCCTGGTATCAATATAAACGCCACGTCCACACAGTGCAGCCAGGAACGTTATCTTCCATCCCCACAGGAATCCATAACATAACCAGCCGGTTATGTAGTCGGACCAGAGGAAAGAGGGTTCCCCTTCTCCCAATCTCCTCGTGATGAGAATTTGATCATCAATAGTGTTGAGAGCCCAGCTGACCAGATCCATAATTTAAATTCCAGTTCGGGGATGTGTGAAGAGATGCTCTAAGCAGCGAAGCAGCAAAAAGCAGGGGGTAGATAGGGAAGGCTGGGGAGAAGAGAAAAATGCGTCCGTCTCCACCGAGAGCAGGAAGAAAAAAAAAAGATAAAGAACAAAACCTTTTTATTTAGAGGTCCAGTAAGCAGGACTTTGCCTGCAGAGCGTCAGCAGAAGCAGCATAGTGATGAGCAGCCATGTGATCCATATTGAAACTCCAGAAAACAGGAGGATCACCATCGTATTCCTTTACTGGCATACATTATTCTAAAATATATAGTTTTTTACACAACTGATATTCAACATAAGAAAAATCTAAAGACTCAGGTGTTTGTATGTAGTGTTTAATACTTTCACAGCAGCACTACCTGGATGAAATTAACTCCTCGTTTTCCTTCCTTCCTATCTATCTCACATCATGCAAATGCAAACCTCTTCTGGTAAATTACAAATTTAAAACTACTGAGTTTGTTTTACACACACACACCTGTGCTGGAAGTTTCCCTGTGGTTGTGTTTGACTGTGATGGGTGAAGCTTTCAGAGAGGAGCTGAAATGATGCTGAACAGCAAACATACTTGTATTATTTGCTGGGTAGCAGCACTGGATTGTCAGCCTAAAACAGACATGCCCTCAGTAAGTTTGACTTCTCTTTAAAAACAAAAAAACCCAAAACAAGTGGTGCCGGGCACAACAAACCCCGCCCCCACCAGATGTTTCAGCTGAGATGAATGTTGTCTGTCTCCAAACACAGAGGTCTGACTGTCCATGCCCATAATCTCCAAGGTTTAAAAAATGGCTTTCATTTTATGAATGTAAATGGAGTTTCCCATGTTAAATTCAAATAGCCTCCAAATCTAGAATTTGAGTTGGATCAGTTTCACTTTTAAACCAAATTAACCTCTGACCTTTAATTCAAGGTCACTGAGGTTCAAACTCGTCTGAGATTTTTAGTAGTATGGCGTGAATTTGAACATCCTCGTGAGCTCGTTCTCGAGTTTTCACATTCATGAGTAAATCTTGACCTCTTCCCTTGATCCAATTATAGCAAAAATGTAATTGGGTGATCTGGGGGGCACTGGTCAGCCTTTGTGCAAATTTGGTATGAATCGGACTGTTAGTTTTGCTGCAATTTTGTTAACAAACAAAAGCAATTCCCCGTTCCACATCTGGGTGCGGAGTAAAAAAGACTGAGCTCAGTGCACACTTCTCACCTGTAAGGAGAATCTCTGTGTATAAGAGGAGAATCCAAAGGCAGAAAGTCTCGAGGAGAACTGATTCAGTTTTCATAAAACTGAAAATTTCCCTCAATCTAGCAATAAACGAAGGGACTGTAAATCAAAGGCCAGTTAGCAGAAAATGAGTGTGAATATTCTGAACACAGAGAGTCTTTCACAGTTACAGTGGTCCCGCAGGAGTGGAGGCTGAAGCTGAACAGGGCTCTGGTGCCGTCTGTCACAACGGGACCACAGCTGGGATCCAACAGCGAGGTTCTGTTGGGCTGCGTGAGCAGGATGGTGTCAACTATAGCAACTACTCTTCCTTCTGGCAAACTGTGAGGGTCAAGGCTGAGTCACGGCATACATTTTGAGGTTTTATGCTTCAGTTTGTGTTTCCACCACGCACCTAGAAGTTCTCTAGCAGGAAACGTCCATTTATGGATGAGACTGTCCTGTTGTTTCACAGATTCTGCATCCGCAACAGATATTTGGACTCCAGCAACAAGGCCCTGCAACGTCAACTCCTACGTGAAAAAAGGGACACGTTCATTATCAGATGGCGTCACAGTGTAACTGTGTTAATAAGCACAAACAGCAGCTCTTCCAACAACAATTAGTAGCATATAAAACAACTATATTTCAAGGCTAACATGCATTCATCAGGATCCTTTCTTGTTCTAGGTGCTACAAATGTTGCTCATGTTCGGACCACAGACTTTTTCCATCTCCTCTGCACCTTGAAAGTAGGTGAAGTTGTGTCAGTAGAGTTTAAAATCCACTCTTTGCACTGTGACGGCTTTGAGAGAGTCAAAGAGTTCTTACTCTTTCATTTGCTCTTAGTGTATCTTTGTGTCACAGTAAACTAAGCATGAAATAATAAATGGGCAATTAAAATAAAAACCTAGGAAAACTGTAAAATCACCCAAAAGCATGCTTACCTGTGAAGAAAGTAATAACATTAAAAAACAAAACAAAACAGAAATGTTATAGCTAGTAAAATAGAGCCTGCGGGCTCCGAGGAAAAGCTCCCACTGCTGCTCGGCCCGTGGTGCAGCAGCACCAGGAGTCTGGTCTCTGTGCACTTCCCCTCCAGCCTGGGGGATCCAGGATCTGCTGACAGAGGAATAATATGTGAACCATCAGTGGAACATGTTTGACCTTCGAGTTTACACTTGATAAAATTTGCATGGATGCTAACATCTAATTCTACACCACAAGCTTAGTCACATTGTAGCTCCACCAGTTCACCCATCCATCCATCTGTTGGGTATACCTAACCTACTTATTCTTTATCAAGTTGTTTGCAGGCTGGAGTCTACAAAGAGTATCATATTGACATTTTCTAAATTATACTATTGACCCTTGGATCAGCTTTGTTGCATCACTAGCAACATATTAGCGCCTGAGCGTCAAATAAATCACATTTTTGTGAAACACAACATGCTCCAAAACCCATCAAACCTTATAAATTCAGGAGAGATTAAAAAAAATTTTTTTTTTAATGTAAACTTCGCGCCGTGTTTGACGTGAAAACCCACTGATGCGAGAAGCTGAATGAAAACACGGTGCTACAGCGACACCTAGTGGTCAGAGCGGGGTAACTGAGTGCCTGCCAGCTTTGATGAAGGGATAAAAACATTGTAGGGATGAAATTTGTGCTCTTGGGGTGCCGCTGCACCATTTTGTAGTTTAGCAGCGTAATGAAATATTTACAGCACTTCTTGTAGCACTGGGCCCAGCTGATGAACACTTATATTTGTTACTCTACTGATGCTCAGCAGTTCTGTATGCTGAATAGTTATTATTTACATATTACAAATGGCTTATTTACTAGTCTGTAATTTGGTGCATTTGCAGAGTTATGCAAAAATATACATCTTTAGAATGAAAACAGTCCAACATGTCCAAAAGCAGGTCAAAGACCCCAAATCACACATTTCCTAAAAAGCTTGTGCCCTCTAGATTGAATAGAGCATGCACTGATACTTGTACCACCCTCCTCAGTGTCATGGACATGACCTAGTTTTACAATGTGTATCACACTGAAATACAGTGTTTTTCAATTGGCTTATGTACATGAAACAGTAATGCATCCCAAAAAAATTAATATTCAGCTTCAACCCTCCAGCATTAATAACTGTTAGCTTCAGGGGACAATGAAGTGGTATGGGGGTTAGGGTCCCTTCAAGGCTTGGGCCCGCCCTGGGTGACAGTGTCTGCACCTGTATTATTATTACTAAGTTTGTGTTTCTACAGCACTGTGAATGTGGTTTTTACAGTATATCAATATAACATTTGATTTTTATTTCATTTTTTTATGTTTTTGCTGTGAAGAAGAAAAATGTTCCTCAGATGAAGTGAGCTTATGCCATAAATCCCTCTGACAGTCGTTTAGATTAGCACCCCTACTGTGGCAAGACTCTCAGTAAATATTACCCCCACATAACAATGACTCTTTGGCTCAGATGTCATCCACATCTGCAGCTTTCTGTGAGCCACATTTAGCCTTGACTGAGGCGTTGACTCAGGGCGAGTCTGCCTTTCAGAACAGGTCCACCTAATATGAGCCAGATGTGACGTTTGGGCCCACACTCCACTTGCCAGTGCTGTATCTGAGCTGGACGAGCCAAAAGGTTCCCAGATTAGGCCCAAATGTGTCTACTATATGCATCTTTATTCATTAGCTCAGAGAGAAATCGTACTTCTCTGAATCACCAGCTGAAAGGATAGAAGATAATATTGATTTTACAAACCCAGCTGGCCCTATTAAGTTTTGCATAACTGGTATGGACGTAGCAGAGGTGTGGCTTGTTTGATCATCACAGTATTGGTCCCCTCTATTTCATCCAGTGCGGCACAGCTGGATGCCCGCTCTGACTCAACATCTTCCAGAAAATGTTACTTTAAATCAAGTCATGCTTAAAGACTGAGTAATCGGACTGATCAGAGTCCCGTGGAGAGGACAGTCACAGAAAAGGTCACTCTCTGGTTGCACAATCAGATGTGAAAATGGTTCTTTGTTCATTGGCATGATGTTCCTGCTCTCCTTGATTCCAGCTGGTTGCAGAGAAGTTCTCCAAGATGAACCTATGAAAACTGTAATGGCTTCTTTAAAGCGATCGAGCAAACATGTCAGTCAGAATCAACACAAGAAAGTTGTCTTGGTCTTAGGTTTGCTGAGCGTGCATCCTTTTTGTGTGTCTTTTTTAAAACATATTTTCATGAAGCTAAACATACAGAAACATCGAGAACTTCTGATTTCCTGTCCTGCTGAAAGAGTATTCCACTGATTTCCCCCTGTATTTATTCCTTACAGACCATAATCGATCCATCAGAACCAGAAATTTTGCCTTTCCTGTTTTTCACAAAATCTTGTGCCTACGTTACCCACAGTGCAACCACCAACCATTCTTTCAGTGATTTGAGGATGTTAAGGCTAAGATATTATAGAAATACTTTGCTAAGCTAACTCCTGTATAGGAGTTAGCTCCAGCAGAGTTTAAAGGCTAGCTACAAAGATCCTATAAGCTCACTTCTTTAAGATTGCACTGCCCCAGATTTGTTTTTGTTTTTTGCCACAGCAGCTTTTGTTAGCAGTGGAGAGAGACAGGAAATGGGGGAAAGATACAGGGGGAAGACAAGCGGGCAAATTGGCGACAGGCCGGGACACGAACCCATGCCGCCCGCACCGCAACGCGCCATATGTATGTGGTCGCCGGCTTCACCACTAAGCCACCCAGGCGCCGATTTGTTTTTATTTTTAAACCACTTACATGGGTAAAAATGCTGCACTTCTGCTAATTGATCTAGTGTCTTCTAATGGGGTCCCAACTCCAAATCCACAGTTTAGCAAAAAAAAACTAAGGCAACTATGTGGCTTTCAAACTTCTCCTCTCTTTTAGTTTTTGTTTGGAGGTTTATGCTGCAAAAAAGTCAGTGAACCCTCTGGATTTCTACACTGAAAATGTGGTCTGATCTTCCTTTAAGTCACACAGACAAATATTTGTTGTTTTGCTTGCGTGCTCTGCATCATTGTCTTACTGCATCACCCAAGCCCTCTTAAACTTCAGGTTAGGAACTGCTGACTGTAACGTTCTTCCATAACAGTTCTTGATACAGTTTTGAAGTTATTTCTTCAGTGACTGTAATTCGTCCCTGCCCTGAGAAAGCAAAGCAGCCTAAATCATGATGCTCCCTCCACCGTGCCTTTGTCTCCACCACCACCGTAAGCAAAGATCTAGATCTGAGACTCTGGTTTGGGGGAAGATCTCAGTTGGGATTGAGGTAGCACCTCCCAAGCCTGGCAGAGAACACGCTCTCCCACCTAGGTCTTTAAATATGCTTTTGTTGGCCTTTTTCCTGCTTTGTGGACCTCTATAATGCTTCCTGTGAAAGTTGTTGTGAATGCATCAACGAGTCGTTGTCGAGAAGAGTGTAGGTCTACAGATTTTCTACAGCTTTCACTTCTAATCTCTTGCCCAACTCCAAGTAAGTTTTGTAGAAGTCATCGCAGAGGTTAACTTTCTTTATCCAGCGTGCGCTGTGAATGATTGCTCAGTGTGTTCACAAGACATGCAACTGTTGTTGCGTGTTATTAGTTTAGTCGATCGTGTTTTTGTTACTGTGATATCAGTGACGACCAGGCCAAATATTCTGAGTAATCAATGCAAATTCCTGCTGTTTCTAAAGGCTTCACAGCTTTTCTCTTGCAGCTGTAAATTCCCGCTAATCCCTTTCCAGACCAAAGGTGACGATACTTGAACGTGGAAAGCTCAATTTTCTCCTCGTTGAACGAAGCACTTCTGTTCTTATTAATGCACAAAACAAAACACTTACATGAAGAGTTTTGTTTGTGAGTTGACATTTAGATGTTAATTCATCTTCTCCTTTATTTCTCATTGACTCAAAGTGATGGTATGAAGGGTGGAGGAGTGTTGGACTGGTTAGTTGTGTCCAGGCAGCCTCATTAACATTTGAGTCACACTGTGTTATTAACAGCACTGAATGGTGCCCAGACCTCACGTTGTGCTCTGGACCCCTGCAAAGCTGCTGTGGCTAATTGTGACTGACAGAAGTTACCTCATTTGTTGCAGTTTTTTTGGATTTAATGTTCCCCATTTAAAGTTAATGCAGCATGAGTGCTAATCAGCCCCCGAACCACCTCTGTGACGTTTTGTCGCATGTGTTTGGGAGGTGGTTAGGCCATGCCGTCGTCATGCCCAATGATGACCTTATCCTGTCCGGTGACACTTCTCTTCACAGCCTCCACCACACACACCTCCACATTCCCGCACAACCAATCCTCTCCACCAATCACATCCTTTTGTTGGCTTGAGGATGAGGAGGATTTGAAGATGAAGATGCTTATTTATCAGCTCAGTGCATCATGATGCCATTCAGCTAGTGCACCTCCTGATTGGTTAGGGTTTCTTACAGTTTGGGGTTTTTTTTTGCAGCACTGCACATCTCCAGTGCTGGAAACAGAATCAGGGAATATAAGAGCCGGCTTGTTCTGTTTGCAGTTTGAGGTGGAGATGCTTCGCTCTCAGGTGCAGGTGCTTCTGGTGGCTCTGGGTTTATCTGTGCTGCTGGTGCAGGTCAGCACAGCTCCATATAGGGACATGCTGGCAGAAACAATGAGAGCAGACCTCACAAATGACAAGGTGAGTCACTCCTTTATTGTATTAGGGGCTAAAATATCAACATTTTTGTATTGGAACAGCTGTTTGAACATCCACGTAGTGTCTGAGGAACCTTTGTCCATTTCTGTCCTCCTTCAGGATCTGACTCACTGGCTCTTGCTGAAGTTCATGGCTGAACTGAAGGCGAGAGGAGACGAGACGATGCGAGGCAGGGAGGGGGTGATGAGGCGACACCTTCCTCTGTCCCAAAGAGAGCGCAAAGCCGGCTGCCGCAACTTCTTCTGGAAGACTTTCACCTCATGCTAACAACAGGAGTTTTTTTTTTTTTTTAAAGGATGCTTGCATGTTTGCTTTCTTTGTAGTAGCTGGATTATTTACTGCAAGACAACAAATGTACAGATACTTTGAAAGCTGCAAACAGTAATAAGAGTGTAAGACTGGCAGGCGTGTACATGTCTGAAATAAATTTTCCAGTTTAAAAGGACATCCCGGTTTCTCTGTTCTGTGGAGCTGGTTTCACAGGAAATTTGAGGAAGTTTAGAAAGGGTTATGAACAAACACACAGATGAGCATTTTACAATAAAACAACATCCGGAGAGACACATGAGTAAATTTGAAATCTCAAATATGAGACAGGTGCTTTTGGATTACTGCTGAGATAACAACTCAACATAAACACTAGAAATAACCGGTGTTGTCAGAAGAATTATTAAAGACACACACTTTCCAGATGTAGAGATGTGTGATCAGCTTCCAAGCAACAGAATCGATACATTTCCATCCATGTTAATTATTAAGAGTCACCCATCAACCTTACCTGGCGAGCACTCTTTGGCGGGCTACATCACAAAAGAGAGACGTGGAACTTATCTTGCTTGGAATGATGTAATGGTTTGTTTTGTTAACAAAATGCACCCTGTGTGTGTCAGGGTATGAGTTTGCTTGTGTTTGACTTGGTTATTATACTACAAATTAAATAAATAAATAAATAAATACCATGTGGAAACTTAATTCACAGAGTTTGGTATGTTTATTAACGTGCAAATAGAGGGGGAAAAGTAACAGTAATAAGAAAGAAATTAATTCTGATCATAATTTTAAAAAATTCAATATGTTATTAAAAAAAGGGGGAAAAAACACTTTATTTACTGCATGCATGAACTCAAAAATCTACCCAGTCAACAGGATCTCCCTTTAATGTTTTAGGTGTACTAAACCAAGACTGTGGACAGTTTCTGGGTGCGTGTGTCTTAAAAGCTGCTGTTCACCTTTACATGAGGTAACAGATTTTCATACATGTGTATTGGGAATGGTTGATGGAGGAACGTTTAAATCTGAAACAGTTTGCAAAAACACCATCCATTCTTCTGGTCTTGAGGTATCAGAAACATTAAGTGAAGTCACAGCTTTAACTAAATCATTAAGACGAGATCCTCTGATTGGGCGTTTATCAATAATAAATTCTCTCCTATCATTCCACGATATCACATCTGATGCTCGGTTCAGTGCTGTTAAAGTCAGGTCTGCATTTTTTCTGCATGCGTGCAAATGTACATTAGTTGGAGGCGCTGATGTAGATGCGTCCTGAATAAGCTGTTCAGGCAGTGACAAAGACAGCGCGTTCTTTTCACGCTCACACTGCCCCACGAGTGACAGGAATCTCTGCAGAACAGCAGCACACTTTTTTAGCCTGCTGTGTCTAATACACTAGCCAAACTCTGCCTGACTCCAGCTGACACCTGTTCAGTTATATCCATATTCACTTCTCTAAAATCAAGACGCTGTCTGAACTCACGGGCGTTAAAAAAAAAAAGATAGTGGGCTCATTAATTATTTTTCTTTTGCTTTCTGTTTACTGCAGCCAGGTAAACAGTGTGATACTTAGAGGCTTGTAAGAGACAAATAGCACTAAAAATTTGAGTTCAGGTCAGCTTTAGGTTCAGCATTTAGCATTCCTCCAGTCTTTTCCCCTCAGTAACAGTGTCACGTCACAAAAATGTGATTGGACAGTTTCAGTGACGGTCCTGGACCAACATTAATATTTGGTAATTAAACATCAGTAATCATCATAAATATGGAATATGTAAAGGAAGGAGAGACAGTTCAGTCTTTATGGACCTTTTGGTGCAGCTGCTGCCATCATTCCACATATTTGGTGTTGATTGTACTTCATGGTTTGTGCTGCTGTCTTATGGTTTGTATTCAGAGATGTTTTTACTGAAATCCTGTTTTTCTTTGAGTTTTGCAAATTTGTTTAAAAAGTTTTTTGTTTTTGTTTTAGAAATGCTTGTGTGTTTAATTTTTGGTGTAACCACACTGTAATATTATGTTAGGCCAACTATTATGCTGTAAGAGACAAACCAACAAGTGCAAAACAACGCAGCTAACTTCACACTTTAAATAGTAAAGCAGCTGGGCCAACTGGACCCCAAAGTTAAGTTGGCCCAACAACTATAATCAGGTGTGCTAACCAAAGTTCACCTTGGAAAAAAGTTGGGCCAACTTTGACTCAAGAAAAATAAGTTTCAGGTTAATTTAGAAGTCTGAATTATAAACATCTATCATCTTAATATTTTGAACTGTGTGCTTGTTGTGCCAACTAAATGACAGCATGAAGTTCTGTTTGCGCCCAAACATTTTTTTAACAACGTTTTTTAACAAAGTTGAGTAAACTCAAAAAGCTGTGCAACTTATTTAACTTTTTTTTTTACACATTGAACACCGAGATTTTTTAAAACAATCTACAAATCACACTTTGTTTATAAAAAAATAAATAAAATAAAAGAGGTATCAATGACTCAAGCTTTTTCAAACTGGCATTAGAACGATAGACTTATCAGAAGGAAAAAAAAAACACGCTCGGTTTAAGTTGGAAGATAGCTGAAGCGAAAGGCTGAAAATAAAGGATGGACCTCAGTGTCCGAGTCATGTGACCAACTGTAAGAGCCGTCGGAGGCGCTACACCCGGTAATAAACAGTCAGAACTGACCAGACGTGCCTTAAACTGTAACAGACGGGGTTTACCGTGGAAAAACCTCACACTCACAGCTTCCACTTCTTTTCTCCTCAAATGGGCTAAAAGAAAACCACAACAAAAAAAACCCATAAATGCAATTATGAGGACAACTGAGGGTTTAAATTTTGGTGCTTGTATCCACTTTTGACACATTGTTTCAGTTATTGCTGCCCTAACATGACAGTGTTTGTTAAAAAGCCACAAACACACACACATTACCTCTCTAACATTTTAATCATTATATTATGTGCCTACAACCTGCAAAAGGAGAAAAAGCCACTCTTGGGTCCACATGTCCTGCTGTCCGTTTAGCCATCTGCGTTTTCATTTTCAATAACGTTCACTCTGAATAAAGTCTGCTGCAGTACAGTGGACTTAAGTCAAAAAGCTCCAACTCACAGCATTTTAAACTGATTACACGACAATGATTGTACCAGGTGACCGAAATGGAGACAAAAACTGCAACATCTGAGGGGCGTCGCACAAGTTGGCACGAAATGACAGGCGAACATTATGAAATGTTTAAAAAGCAGATTAGTGCTGACACAGTATGTACATCATGAGATAAATTAACAAGAGATGACAACTCTGAAGTGGTTTAAAGTGATCGTGTTGTGTCACCAAAACAAAAGCAGAATTCACACACACACACAAAAACAGTTTCAAATCAGGACTGTTATGGAGCTGAATGACATCCTTGAGGTAAGGCTTTCACATTTCGAGCCCTTTAAGTTAAACACGTACAAAATGCGGACGGAGAGACAAAAGGTTAAACACAATTATAACAAATACTGTAGCTCCAAAGGCTCAGAGTATGACTACTTTGTCTCCACAGGTGAAGAGCTGCAATCCAAAACCAAGCTCACCTTAAAAAGAAGGGGAACCTCTTATGTTTTTCTTTCTGTCATATGTACACTATTACAATCCTCTGTGCTCATATTTTTAAAAAATGGCCAAAGTTTAAATAAACACTCAGTTTCAGACCAATTTTTTTCTGCTCTTAGATGTATATGATGTCATAGAGAGGGGTTTATCATAAGCACACAAGCCCCACCCACCTGCTGGTCAAAATCTAGAGCTGCTTTAAAAGGGGTGGAGCAAAAACAGCTCAGATAGAGAACTTTTAGATTATGCTTTTAACTGTGAATCATGCAAAGCCACTTTAATAGAGTCCAAGACTAAAAATACACAGCTGCTATAAAGCATAATTGGTCCCCTTTAAATGTACCAATCATCACCCCCTAATGGTGCCTTCACACCAAACAAGAAACAAAAGCTTTGCGGCACTCACATAAATGTAGCTGGATCGTAAACCTGTGAATCAACAAGATGAGGGGGGGAGTACAGCTGATGACTGGGATCAAGATACAGAAATAAATTTGCAGAACTTTCCATGAAATCCTACGATAGCCCTCTCCAATTTTTCCTGCTTCTACATACAAGCTAAGTTCAAACAAAGACCCAGCAGCCCGCAAAAGGCTTCAGTAAGCTTGTCCTGATTGTCAGTGGCACTGGGAGAGAACCTGCAGTCATCGCAATCCCGCCGGATCTGCAATCACACTGAGCGAAAGCCTTGCTTAGAGTTTGGTGTGAACGCGCCATAACAATAAGCTATAAGCCATTTACCCCTTTAAACAGAGCGTCATATTTGTAATGCTTTTTTTTTTTTTTTATACATTTCCCCAAATGGCACATATACAAACTCTTTACATGAGGCTCAAGCTTTGCACAGCAGGATGCCTCATAAGTGAGCCACACCCTGCTTTCCATTAGACAAAGTGAGAATCAGACTTCATTGCACCGTCATTTTCAATGTAACATGTCAAGTATCAAACAAGCATTAAACAAAGATTGTGTTTTGTAGACATTCACAAATGGCAGAAAAAAAAAAATCCTGTTACAAGCTGTGACTAAGCAACTAACAACATGATGCTGTAATGTTGAGAAGCATGAGAATCTGTGCTAACAAATCTAGTGTTAAAGAAAAAGAAGCTGCTAGCTGTCAAATTACTAAACATTCCGCTCGTCCACATTTCCTCTTCTATTAGGCTACTGACGTCACTGCGCACTGCACTACAGGCTCCGCGCTTTCCAAAACAACCGGGAGCAGTTTCACTCAAACCCACCTGTTATGTACAGTCACAGTTGTTATTATATTGTGTGCTTTTAATATGCATTTTGATGTAAAACGTTGCCTACTGTCTAGACTGGTTCAGTCAAACCATGATCCTGATTATCGTGCGTGTCCCTTATCTGCAGAAATTCCTTATTTTCAGGCTGAAATCTGTTAACTTCTATCTGTGCTTTCATTGTCTTTGAAAGTAGTAAAAATGTGCAACTCGACACGTGGGCAGTACCGGTGTGGATGAATGGTAAGTGGAGCCCAAGCTGCCTGCAGGTCAGGCCACTGTCGTACAAACATTGAGCTAAACGTTACAAACAACGTACCAAAGAGTAAAGGAGATACAGGGGGAAAAGCTGATCAGTGATGCGGTTACTCCAACTGCAGCTGCAGACCTAAAAGAGGAAATTAATGTTTTTCTACCAACAATGCAAGTAAACAAGCTGCTATCAATGATGTGCTGTCTATCTGTGGATTTGTGAGGGTGGGGGGAGAGAAGGCTGAGCAGACATTTGTTAGCAGTCAGTGGAGATTTTGGCTGAGAGGTCCTGGATGCGGCGAGCGCTGCAGCTCTTGCACAGGATGTGGCCGTCCAGCGGGTAACAGCCTCGACCCTCGCCTTCAGACGACAGCAGGAGACCACATTCCTGATGAAAAGAGGCGCCCCGGTCACTTCAAATGAACACTCATGAGGACTCAGTGTAAATACTTAGAGAAAATAGGCAACCGAACAGGCTTATTTGGACAATTCAATATTTAATATAACCCCATGTACTGTTCTGTATACTCTAAAATACTGCGGTTGTGTTAACAGTGGACAGAGATGAATGCTCAGGATGGCCAAAGCACCCTAGTTTTGTGTTTATAACTTTGTGAAATAGAGGAGAAGTTTATGGTGCGCTTCCCTCTTTGATCAATTAAAACAAACGCAAAGATTCAAATTTATTGATTACTGTGATTGATTTAAATCAACACACTGAGCTGCTTCAACCTAAAACTGCATACTGCTGTTTCTTAACTACTTCCTTCCTTCAAGAAAGAGTCAAATCAACCCATGCTGTTCACTTCATGTAACNAAAAAAAAAAAAAAAAAAACTCTAATTCACAAAACTCTTTCCCTACAGAAGACAAGAGACCTGCTTAATTGTGAGAACTCACCTCACAAACGTAACAGTTGACATGGAAGCTGCGATCCAGGGCTACAATCCTGACGGTCTCCTCCTGGCCCGGCTCGGGCATGATGGGCTCCCCACACACCGAGCAGCGCGGTGCATACTTCCTGTCGGACACAACAAGCATCAAGGCTCAGAGTTCGTTTAAGCACTTCTGTCTGCGCTTTAGTACCGAGTCACATTCTGCCATGATATCACGCAAACACTGTTCAGCCCACGTGGATCAGCGATTACCTATGAAAGTCCTCTATGCAGTGTATCTGAGATGTTGCATCCACAGTGAAGGGCACGCCGTCCAAACAGCAGTTACAAACCACGCACGTGAAGCAGCGAGGGTGGTAGGCTTTCCCCATGGCTCGCAGGATGCGGTCCAGAATGGGCTTGGAGCACTTTGAACAGCGCTCTAATGTACTCTTAAAAAAAACAGATGGAAATAAGAGCAGGCTTGAGAGCAGAAGTGAGAGAGAACCACTGAAAGACAAAACACTGTAAATGTCTCTGTTTGAGGAAATATAAATATGGTTAAAAAAAAAAAAGAAAAGCTGATTCATTTACAATGTAACAGCTCTCGCAGTAACTCTTCTTGTCGAGAGCGTAGAAGGGTTGCCCTCGCAGACGCGAGTGGCAGGTGATACATGTGAAACACTCCACGTGGAACACCTGCTCCATGGCGATACAGCCGCTGCCGTCGCCGACCACGTTGTCTCCACAGCGGGCGCAGCGACCTGACGGTCAGCACAGAAGCAGACATGGGAAAAAGTCAAGAAGCTGAGCTTTTCTTTTAAACTTTTAAATTAGTTCCTCTGCTGTGCCATTAGTAACAACGGTACCAAAATAGTCCTCAGCAGGCGGATGGTTCATATCATACACCAGCTTCTTGGTGAGTCGATCCAGCTCTTCCTCGGGCCTGGTTGTTGCTGCCCCCTGCTGGAGGAAAGAGGACACACAAAAGCTACAACTCAAATGTGTTTAGACACTCAGTGTAATTTAAGAGAAGTTTGGGTTCTTCTGTTCTATGAAAAAAAAGACCCAAATATCAGTTTTGTTTCATTTGAGTGTGCAAGAAAACATCAGTTTCCCATACTGTTACTATTTCAAAGGTTCACTTTTAATTCTTGCACTGCATATTTGCCTTCCTACCTTGCTTGACTGATAACCAGGACTCTGTGCAGCTCCCGACCCTGTCTGATTATTTTCCATGGCTCTCTTAGAAACTGGAACCTGGTTAACTCTTCCTCCAGACCCTGAGCCACCCCCCTTGTACCCCCCATCTGAGTGCATCTCCTGAACCTGTGAGCCAGGGTGTGGAGGGTACCAGCCCTGGGGACCTGTCTGAGTCTGGGCTGGGGGTCGTGACACGTGCTGGCGAGGAGGGGGTGGAGTGTACGCCTGTTCAGCCTGCCTCCCTGTCTGAGAGTAGGTGACTGGCTGTGCTGTCTTGACCTGGACGCTGAACCTGGGCCCTGTAGGAGTGGACGCAGTGGTGTAGGATGCTGGGACGGGCTGAGGGTAGGGTTTAGGGGTTGAAGTGGTGTAGTAGTCCTGCTGGTGGGAGGTGGAGTACTGAGGTGCCTGATGCTCATTGGGGTAGGGAGCAGCTGGGTGGTATTGGTTCTGGGGATGCGGGTTGTAACCCATGGATGGGCGACCCTGAGGAGGGGCAGTGCTCTGGTGTACAGGCTTGTAGTGATCCCCTGAGAGGTATTTGTTGTAAGGCACGTTGTCATAGAGCTGTGGGGAGGCAGAGCATTAACAAGAGCCAAATAAAGAGAGATATAAACAATATTCATTGCTTAATTTATCAACTAAGTACATGTAAATCCATTTGAGCTAAATTGGCCATACTTGAGTGCTGGAGTCCTCTGGGTGGCTGTCCAGATCAGCTAACATACTCGTGAGGGAGTCAATTTCTGCATCAATTTTAGAGTGATAGCTCGCTGGCTTTTCGGGACCACGGTGCTGACAATCAAACAGCATAAGAAACATGTCACATGGTTGCAAAACCGTTCAAATCTTTTGTTTCTTAGAGGGAAAGCTACTGATAGCAGTCTACTCACCATCAGCTCGTAGCTGTCCATGTGAGGGCTCCAGCTGCGGTCTTCTTTAGGACCATGTGGAGAAGGGTAATAGTGATCACCAGATGAATGATGCATGGGTCCACCTAATGTTTTAGACAATAGATAATTGAAACTAATCAAGAACTGCCTTTCACAATTATTTTTTAAAACACATTACAAAGCAGAGCTTCACTAAAAAGATTTACTCAATGCATCACCAATCGCTGAATCCACTACTTCTACCCATACTAACCACGAAGAGATCCTCCGATCATGATTCTAATACAAGTAAGAAAATCCACGGTCCTAAATCTGTTTAAAAATGAGCTCAAGATCAGCAGCACTAGTATGAAGATTCAGTGGTCCAGTGTAGCCAGATCAAAGTGGTTTCTATCAGATTTTTAGATACTTAAGTTAAACAGCCTCACTGTGTTACCCGTGAAATACACCGGGCACCGCTTTGTTGTGTCAGAGGTGTCTTTGCTCTGTCATTTCAAATACGCCTTGATAACTAAAATTGTTACAAGAAGGGATCATTATTCATTCCTGATCTGCGTATCAGTAGCAGAGAATGGATATCAGCTCCCTTTGTCTTTCTGTACTCTTTTGTATGCTCCTCTTGATCATAAAATAAAAACGTGAGTGAGCAGAGTTTCAGCTGCTCACAGTGAAGCTATGAAAATGTTACTGTGTAGTATGTGCGAAGCAGCCTTCTTACCTGTGGGTCCAGTTGCCATGTACCTGTTGGCCATCCCTCCTCCTCCTCCTCCATTCTGATCATAGGGACCATATTTTGGTCTGAAATCGGGTGTGCCCTTCTTGATGGGGGCTCGATAGATTGCTCCACCAGTGGAGTGGGACATCTGGGGGATGGCTCGCTCCGGGTTGTCCAGAGTCCTTGGTGGCAGCCAGGTGGGACCGGACATGGCAGGGGTCTGAAGTCAAATGATAAAAGCATGTCACATTTTTCTGCAAATAAAGTTTATTAACATGCTTTTAATCTGTAATGATCATTAGAATCTTAAGTGCAAACCAGTGCTTACATTGATCTGATGACGTTTTAGACTGATTNCCCCAAGCTTTTAGGCACAATTTGTGTATTTGAACTCAGTTGTGGCTGCTGTGTGCGTTTATGTCAGAGGTAACCAATGGAAACTAAGAGATGCTTCAGACTTTGTTTCCTATGGCAACCAGCACACACAATTTGAACAATAGGCTTCTGGATGAGAAGCAGGAAAAGAGAAGCCAGCCTGAAAGGCTTGGGGATTTCCAGCAGGATCACACATGCCTGAAAACATGTGCAAGTGTATTTTTGTGTGTTTTGAGACACAGTCAGTCATGGAAAAGATCACCAACACACACACACACTGGTGTACAGAGGCACAAACAGGTGCAAATCTGCAGCTACCCCTCGCCTGTTATCCGCCACAATAGTTATTGTCTTTGCATGTTTACACACCAGTATCATTTATTTCCAAATGAAGCCGGGACAAAAACATGGCAGGAAATGTTGTGTAATGATATGTATCTGTATACACGTGAACACCTGGCTCATAACAATATATTATGTATTCTCTATGGGGCAGGCACACAGCTGAGATGGAAAAGTGCTGACCTGCAGCTGAACGTTATATAAGAAAAAACACTGGATATGTTTTAATGTTCTCTACAGTATGTATTTATGAACCTTTTCCATATGATTAAAATTTTAATACCACTGAGGTCAGACACACTTGAACAGAAATTTTAAGCTGCACAGTCATCATTTTACAGACTACAGTATACAGCTGACTCATCAAACTCCACGGACAAATTAAGCCACCTACAGTCACTGTACAGCACGTACAGTCATAACCGTTTTGGAAAGCTACTGACACAAAGCTGAAATGGATTGAAAGGCATAGCAAATCAAATCTAAATACTGTGGTTGTGGAGAAATTAATAGCCCACTCAGACTGATTGTATGTGGGTCGTGTGGCCATCATAAGAGGATTATACTGATGGATGAGAACATGAGGTAGCCACACAGAAAAACAATGCCCAAACACCAGATTTAACCCCTTTCCTTTACATCAGTTACATTAAGTTTAGGATTCTTT
The DNA here is from genome assembly GCA_030220045.1 of Australoheros facetus. Taxonomy (NCBI): domain Eukaryota; kingdom Metazoa; phylum Chordata; class Actinopteri; order Cichliformes; family Cichlidae; genus Australoheros; species Australoheros facetus. The sequence continues at coordinate 17,650 of JASGAU010343529.1, forward strand.
TGTTTTGTAGTTATCAATAAACCACTCAACGTCAGGATGGACTTAACTGATAATACACAGTGACCACGTGGAAGAAAGAGTGACCCAACACCTCCACCATCGACCTTATTTACACCCTGTCTGAATCCTGATGAGCACACGCTCAAATCCCAGGATCCAGGCCAGGAAATTAATCTCATCTGTTATATCACTCTGTGTTCAGACCCTGTGGTTACCTCTTTATGTGGCTTAAAACACAAAGCTTGAACATGAGTCTGTGAGCTCGGCCGGGCTGTACGTGAGGAACGGCAACCTCTGAAATGTCAAAGTTGATGATGACTGCAGCAGGAAGCGTTAAGGCAACGGGAACAGAGGAAGAGGACATCCGGGTTTTTTAAAAAAAAAAATCAAAATAAAATGCAACGGAAGCACTTTAGGAACATAAATATTAAAAATAATTACAATTTCACAAAAGTAAAGAGTAATGATAGTAAATGTAACTTTTGTAGTCATTTTTTTAAACCACTGCGCGTAATTTCTTAAGATTTTACTCGGAAGCCCGCTGCTGTGCTTAGATTAACACATCTGATACAGTGCAGCCTGATCTGCGCTGGTTAAACTCAGTAAGACAAAATGACTGAGGTCACTCCGTGTTTGGGAACAGAGGATTTTTAAAAAACACAGCCCGCACCCGTCCCGAATAACACGAACAACATCAAATCGTCTCCTACCTTTTACAGTACCGTTACAGTGAGCCTCCTCCTTCCTTCGGTCTCATCTATAAATCCACAAAAAAACAAAATCAGTAAGGAAGCAAGAAAGCACATCACAGACACACCGGCGACATTTTCCCTGCCTTTTTGCGCTCAGTAACATTTTCGTCTCCGGTGAATGTTAAACTGCTCAGCTGTTCGTCCAAATCTGCCCTCCGTGCGCAACATATGTGAAAAACATACCATTTAAGCGCCCCAAATTAAGGATAACTAGCAGTAATTAACTTTAACAACAGCCTTGTTTACTTGTTTGCAAGCCTGTTTTGAACTCGAGCAAAGCTCGTGCCTCTCCCTCGGGCTAACTTCAGCCGAATAGGAAACAAAGCAGCCGAGCCAACAACAACTGCCGCATTACCGTGTGAAATGAGCCACACCGACACGACCTACACCTCCGTCTAAACGTTCACAGGTCAGTGAAAGCTGTCCCGAAAAAAACTTTCTTTTCTACCTCGGCGTCGTTAACCTACTTTGTCCCGGATCCAGAGGCCTTAGCAGCGGCAGCAGCGGCGGCCGCAGATCCTCACTGCATTCCCACTGCGTGACGTCGCGGCTGCGCGCGTGTGCGTGCGCGCGCACGAAGACGTGGGGGGGTCTGTCATATCGACAGTAGCCTGCTGAGCTTTTACACAATAACCCCACATATGTAAATGTCCGATTTTATTGATTTCATTGAGTCTGAGACCACTGCTGGAGTAAGCCTTTACCATTATCTACAAACTCATGCGTTCCTGCCGCCAAATCAACAAAGCACCTTTAATAAAGTAGAATAAAAAATAGAAATTAAAAGTTTTTGTTGTCTTCAAACGCAGCGCATGATGAAAATGTAGCAACTGCCACAGTTCAGTGCCTTTCCCTATAGAACTTAAACATGAAAATAATAAAAAAAATACTGTAAAACCAGTATGTGTGTATATCAAACAACACAGGCACTTACAGGAGAATAAATATGTAACAAATATACAAAATATACCAATATTGCACAAATGCTAGTTATTGCACAGAGGAGGGTTATGATATACTGAACATACTGACAGTGAGATAGTCATAAGAAGAAGTGAGCAGTGAGTCATTAAAATAAAATGCAACAATATGACCAAACAAAAATCGCTCACTAAAGTAAAAATTGCACAAATCTAATGTGCACATCGTTCTATGAGTTAGGAAATTTTTTTTCCTGTAGCTGCCCCCTCCTTAATGCTTTAATGGTAACAGGGCTGGTGCTAACATGTTTGGGTAAAACCTGATACCTGATGTTGTTATCTCAGCACGATCTTAAAATGCTCCAAAGACTTTCCTACAATATCAGGAATTCTTGGCTTTGTGCAGTCATCAAATACCCCCATGAAGCTTCAAAATCAGGGGTGTGTGGACCAAACACCGTGACGTCCACCACTCAGTCTTTGAGGTGCGTGTGGGCTTGTTATCCTGCTGCAGCGTGATCTTTCTCAATAAAGACTCCTCAGTCAGGGTGAAGGTGTCCATCTCCAGACTTGAGTATTTCCAGCATTATGTTTCACTGTGGGTTTGATACATTGCAGTTTCGTTCTGTCTCCTAAAAGCTTAAAAAAGAAGGCGACTGGACTTCTTTTAAGTGATCTGATCAATAGTGGGTCAATGACCACCTCCACTCCCACTAGGGTTTAAATACCTGGGAGATATCGTACCATGAACTAGATGACTGAGAACCTACGCAGACGCTCTGTCTCCTGTTTGTGTGCACCTTTCTGTTACTGCCACAAATGCTAAACTTGGATTAATCAGTAAACAGGAACTTTTTCTCAGGCGGCCACTGTAAATCATAACCAGTGTCTGATCTTATTCGGCCTCCTAAAAAAAAATGTTTAGAGACTGCTCCTTGTTCTCTGTCACTCCTAGACAACTTTCTTCCAGTGCAACTTTTTCTGACTGAAGTCTAGGGAGTTTTTTTTGTTTTTGTTTTGAGTAAATTCAGAACGTGTGGTGAGACTGCTTCTTTAGCTCTCACTGAAAAAAGCTGGAACTTATATGGTAACACTTGAAGGAAAATTAAATGATATCATTATATTTTAAAGGCTGTGTGTGTCTGTCTGTGTGTGTGTCTGTGTATTTCAGCCTTTCTCTATTTGCGTGTTCGTTTGAATCGAAACAGGAATGAAAAACAAAACAAACAGAAACCGGAATAAGGAGTCAAATATCCATTTTATTAAAGCCATTTTTCAACATAGTTCACAGATCGATCTGGGTCAGGGTTGTTGGAGCTGCCCGATGAAGTCAGTGCAGCTTCACACAAGTCTGACACTGGTCTCTATCTTTCTTCAACTTTTATACACTTCGACACAGTTACACATTTATTAAAATATGCAAGCTTGTAACATGGTTATCAGTTCCTTTTTCTGTGTCCTTCATCGTCGCCTGTTAACGGCCTCATCTGGGTCCTGTAGACGCAAACATTAGACCAAAACACACATTCTTTTCCAGTATCTCATCAGCATGTGATTTTCTCTGCTATGCAGTCTCCTCTCTGTCTGCTGTACAGAGTTATTTCAACACCTTCACCTTGTTGTGAAGATTAATTCTG
>JASGAU010343538.1:0-27390 GCA_030220045.1 Australoheros facetus
GTGTGTGTGTGTGTGTGTGTGTGTGTGTGTGTGTGTGTGTGTGTGTGTGTGTGTGTGTGTGTGTGTGTGTGTGTGTGTGTGTGTGTGTGTGTGTCGGAGAGCGAGACTTGAAGATTATTGTTTATAGCTTGGATGTGGATTCCCACACAGCAATGATGCTGATCAGTCAGATGGCTTCGTGTTCAGGGAACATAATTTAAATGCCTGTTTTGATGTTTTTCTTTGCTTCATGTTTGAGTGTTTTCTTCCACGCATCTGTGTGCGTTTAGATTTGTTGGCAGATTCGACTAGCTGTGTTGCCTACAGTGTGCCTGGCTGAAAGTGACTGAGATCAGAAGGCTTTTTTGCCAGCTCTGTTTCCACATACAGTAACAGGAAACTGAAAAGGTGAAGCTCACTTGCATCAGCTGTTGAAGCTGAAGGTTTTTTGGGCCTATGCACAGATTTCATTTAGAAGCTTGCTGTTTGTATTTACCTTGCAAACAGAAAGGTGCCATGCTGGTTTCTAGACTTGTGGTTGGAAAACAAGTACTAAAAATAGAGCAAGATCATCTTTTATAGTGCCAGCAATTACTCAAGTCATGGTTGCCAAAAGTTGTAACTAAACCAGTACTTCCTTCATCCCAGGGATTTAAAAATATATTTATACTAATGATCAAGTTATATGAGCCAAAATTAACCATAATATTATAAATCAAACCAATATTGTTTCAAGTGTTCTTGGAAGTCTGCTGGTGCACGCTACAGTAAGATGCTGTTCACACTACATAGATCTGGTGTAGTGGTTGATTTATAAAAACAAAATCTTCCCAGTTGTTATGAATAGGAACCTTGCCGTGGAGTCCACAGCTGTTTCTCTGCACTAGGCTTGTAAACATCTTAAGTTTGGGCGTTTCAGCATGAGAGGAAGTGACCAAGCAGCAACCTCTGGAGTTGGAAAAATGATGAAATGAAATATGATAAGCTGGCCAAGGGAGAGAAAGCTCCTTACCATGCATGGAGGCTTTCACCCCAAATCCAGCACCCTGAGACTGTACGCTAAGCGGAAGGAAGTAGGCCGAGGACTAGTGAGTGTCAGAACCACTATCCTAGATGAAACAACCAAAATCCATGAGTACATCAGGAAGATGGCCACAAGCGATCATGTCCTGAAGATGCCATTCAAGGAATTTCACTTCTACATTAGTTGTATTTTGCCAGTTGGTGCCAATGTGCTGATATTAAACAGACATTATGTTTACCGTGATCACCAGTTTAGTAAATTAGTAAATTGTTTGCTCATAAACAGGAAGTAGTGCTCCAGCTAATGGGAGGGCTGATTAATTTTGACATTAACTAAGAACTGAGCATAATTTCTACTTAATACATTCGCTTACTTTGTCAAGTCGATCTCAGTACATCTCGTTTAACCCAGCAGGAGAGCACAGAAATACCCTGCTGTGAATTTGTACTGAATACAGATCAAAATGATAAATTATGTAAGGCTCTTGAGTACAATACCTTCACACAACTGAGTAAATCTCACAGTTGCCAAGTCCTAGTGTGTGCTGCAGGGGTACAGGTTGTTATAAACAAACATAAAGAAAGATATATGGAGAGAAGTGATAGAGTGGAGTGAAATTTTATATTGATTTCTTCAGATACACAAGCCCCGCAGGAGGAGATACAGGTTTGGAGCTATGTAAGGTAACCATAAGGGTGATATAATGCAGCTATGGGCCATGCAAAATAATATGCCACATATCAGAAAATATACTGGTAAATGTGAGCTTTAGAAGGTCAGGGACAGGGAGCAATATTTATTCTGACCTCCAGTGTATTCACTGCAATATTTATGCTCTGCTCCTTGTGAAGCCAGAGCAGAATATGTGGGATTTTCAGCAACACAAAATGAGCCTTATTGTCCACAAAGTCTGAACTTGATTCAGATGAAGAGCAGGCTTCCAATTTTATGCAAAAGAAAGGACGGCCCTGGGGAAATCACAGACTTTGAGGATTCTTGATGCAGGTGTGTTGTGAGGGCCAGTCCAATGGCATTAACTTTTTTTTTCTTTTTTTGAGGGGGGGGGGNATTCTGGGATAACCCAGCCTCTTTACAGTTGCTTGACATTTTTATCCAGAATTTGAAATCCATTACTGTGTGTAATATGCTTTGTGCCACCGTCTGTCACACAACCCCAAAGCAGAATATCAACAGCTGGCAGGGTGGCGTTCTTTAATCAAATGCTGCTTCTTTGTCTCTCTCGGAGTACACCTTTGAAAATTGTTGTCAGAGGCCATTTTTGTCTTCATCTGTCCATATCAGTTTAACAAAACAGCACATCGAGGTGTTCCTTTGCATGCTGTAGACATTGATTTTTGCAATGAGGTCACAGGCGAGGTTATCCACGCAAACCCCTGTTTGTGCGTCAGTGCTGCACAGCTTTCTTTTGCAGTGATATGGAGGCTTTGTGTGGCTTTTTTTTCAGCAATTTCAAGCTAAAAATGCTTAATGCATTTTTATAGATCCTTTCCTTTCCTTTTAGGCACCACTCAGGCATCAGCTCAGATCCTCAGTCAGTAAATGTGGTCACGAGATTTGAGCTGACAGTGCTGAAGGCCATTTCTTGTCTTACATAAGACTGATAATTTAGTTAAACCTTAATATGTTAATGCATATCTTTGGACTGTGGGAGGAAACCGCAAACACGGGGAGAACATGCAAACTTCACACAGAAAGACCCCAGCCAAGGTGGAACTGAACTTAGGACCTTCTTGCTGTGAGGCAGCAGTGCTAACCACCACGCCACAGTGCTGCCCCAACACAAAGTCCTAAACTTTAAAAATTAATTGCCTCTTTTTAATCCTGAACTCGACTTTTATCCGACTGTTAGTTGGAATTAAATAAAACAGAGCCGTGGCTTTCAGGTGGCAGAAGTAAAGCTAATGATGGAGAATCAGAAGATCACTGAAAATATGTAATTTTCCACCTGTATGATGATGACAGTTGTGATTGGTTGGGACGCAGAAATAGTTCAAATTTCAAACTGAAGTTTAGGAATGGCTGCTCTGACATATTTACCACTCTGTCAACAGTATCCACTTCTTTCCCGTCAAAGCTGAGCTTTTCATTAGTAACATAATAACAGGCAAGACAATAAATAAATAAAATGAACACTACAGTAAATTCAAAAACTGCTTTTAAAAAGAACATTTTTGAGGCAATGCTGCCTATTGTATCTGAGGCTGTGTGCATCTACAGCTGTGCCCAAATAATCAGCTATTTGAATATTATTTTCATTGTTTAGAGATTCAGTTTCTGGTTTGGGGATCCGGATAATCATTTTGTAAAAAAAATGTGAAAAATATCCGCCATCTCAGCTTGGCCCCATGGCATCTCTCACTCTCAGAAGTGATTGTCACGCTGCAGTTCACCTCTTTGTTGCTGCGACTGTGCCATCTAGAAATAACACTTTTTATAACCCTTCTTCAAAAAAAAAAAAAGCGCTCAGCAAAAATGCTGTGAACACCACTGCTCTGCAGCGGAGCTCTTACTCTCCCACTGCTCTCTGCCTATGCAAAGAGAACAAAGCAGCACTCATCCTGTTGGTTAGGACATTTTAGGGAATCATTTTAGATGTAAATATCGCGCAGCCATCATCTGGTATAAAATCATGAGACCATTCACTTAGATTCTTCATTTGAGATAATTACAGGCTTTTTTTTTATGTGGAAATATCAGCATGTCTGTCTTGCTCACAGCAATGATAATCATGCTTCTGTTTGCTGGATTTTCTTTTCAAACTTACCAACTTTTTTACTAGATTTAATTAGTTTTCAAACTCCTTAAGCAGCCTTCTTTCTTTCTTTCTTTCTTTCTTTCTTTCCTTCCTTCCTTCCTTCCTTCCTTCCTTCCTTCCTTCAAATAAGCACCCGGCAAAAACAATCTGGGAACTCTTGCTCTAGCTCGGCATGAGGAACACCTCCATCTGTACTGTTCAGCACACAGCAGCAACACCATGGGAAGTTTGTGCACTGTGTGAGATACTGAGAGACACTGTGTTCCTTCTAACCGTCCGCCTGAAAAATTGTCTAACTTGCGCTTATGATTTTGCCAAGCGATGTTGCCATTAAAATATCCAAACCTCCCCGCTCTCCCGAGAGCAAATCTTTGACTATTCCCAACTGATTATCATCTATTGTATGGTGCACAGTACAGTGGTTTATGTGTAAGCTAATCCCAGCTGTGTTTGTTTTGAATACGGTGGGCAGCATATCTGGGGAGCATATCTCCTGTCTGAGTGTCATTGACGCATTGATTTAAGTCAGCTTGATTGTACTGCACAGTTTGTGTGTGTTTGCTCTTTGTTTAAGAGGAGATCTAGACTCTGTGTTCTCATGCATTGTAATCTTTGTAGCGCACCAACTCAGTGTGGCTGCCACATTTAGATATGAAAGAGGGTGATTGTATGTCAGACTGTGTGCATGCAGGTGAGAGAGCAATTAACAGTTGGCACGTTTGCACACATCAAAGGTCAGTGGTTGATGGAAGAGAAGTACCAGCCTTGGCATTGCCTGTATCACTGCCAACTCTCTAGTGACCCCTCAGTAGCCTCCCTCTGTGGGCCACTTAAATTTCACATGACCGTTTAACAAATTATGCCTATTGTTCATATGACAATGGAGCCTCTGTGACTGAATGGATAGCAATGACCCTTACATGGGTTGTGACTGAATTCCATGCATTCCAACATAAAGCACATAAAGTGTGATTAAATAAAGTAAGCAACACAGTAAGGTTTTATTGGTCTGATTTAAGCTTTATTTAAGCAGAGTTGTGGGTAGTGTCTAAGTGTGAATGGCAGATGGAGCAAAGAGAAAGTGAGGAGTAATTAAAAGAGAAATGAGAAATGGTGCATCTTTATTGCATGCGCACAGTTAGGGAAAGAGCAATAAAAAGCTGAGGAATGACGTTTGAGGAGGATAATTGAAGCACTACAGTTCTACTTCTGTAATGACATGTTTCTCTTCCTAAAAAAAAAATCCAACTTCCTGGCGTTCCCTGTCCTCTAATTTTTTAGTCTCTAGAGACCGTCCTGCCAGGGAAAAGAGAATTATAGATTTCTTACAAAAAATAAATAAATAATTGTGCACACTATTTCAGAAGTGTGTGTGCATAATTTAGTTATCTTATCAGCCTTCTAGCTGTAAAGCAAGCTGATTAACACTTTTTATATAATATTTGGCATCAGAATGGACAATCTTTCAGTACATCCTGTTGAAATGAAAGGTCAAAGTGCTTTATTGTAACTTTTGTTTCACAACTAAGCTCCGCCCTCAATCTTTTAATGACATATTGTTTGGTTTATTTAGTATAGCGGGTTATATGACGTCATGTGCACATTGAATGTGGTGCAACTATCAGTTGCAAGGATGGCTAGTGGTTGGTGGAGGTTGCTTGCTGTTGGCAGGTGAAATCAGTTGCAAAATGAGCTCCACACCAAAAACCTCTTTATGATTGCTTTGGTCACTACAGGTCGCCTGTAGTTTGGATGGAAAACGCCAACTTGTCTGCAAACGCTTGCCAACTAATGGCCAAGAGGTAGTAAAACTTTAAAAAAAAACTCAAAATGGGAACAGAACATTTGAATTCAAGGTAAAAGTTGTTCCCCAGTGCTGCAGCTAACATGGCAGACAAGTTAACGTCATGTGGTTAGCGCTCATGTCACCGCAAAACCTCAACAGCGTAAAGTTTGCGTGAGATGCTCTAAAGCTGTCCTTGAAAAGACATACAGTATACATGCATCAGCTTTTCTTTCTGTTTTGGCTTTTTTGTCCATATAAACAGAGTTTTAGGGAAAATAAAGAACCCCAGTGTTGAGGTGAAGATGGGGAAGACTGAGTCCATGGCTTCACGGTGTGCACGGTTATCTCTGCTGTTTCCATGAGAAGGCCACTCTGGAACAGTTGAGTTTAACAGCTTTATAACACAGTGGAGAATGTTCATGTTGGCCTGCTTTGCTCTTAACAGTGTTTCAGTTGTGTTTTTGCTTTCATGTGGATGGAGATTTGTTAAGCCCTTATAATATAATGATATGATTTTTTTTTTCTTTTAGAACAGCAGAAAACCCCATTTAAAAAATAAATAAATAAAAATTCTGGCATATCTGTAGATCAGGCCATAATAAAGTACTTTAAGCTTTTATTCTTCCGTCCCCCTCCTGGAAGAACAGCCTGCATTTGGCATGGGATTTAAAGGGACTTTTCCATCTGGATTAAAGGAGAAATTACTTAAAAGGAGATGGACAGTGAAAACTTATAGAGAGCCTAAAATGTATTATGTGTCAGTGTGCGCTTCCTTGAACAGATTCTCCATGAATGATTCTTCCTGTTTTCTTGATTAAAGTCTCATTAATAAAGATGTAATTGCACTCATGAGTTAGCAGGTAGCGAGAATCTATCCAGCAGTCTGCGGTTCTTTCTCTGGCTGGTTGTTTTGTGCCTTATTGAACCTACTGAGGATTGATTGCAACAGATTTTGCTGTGTAAGCGTTCACTTGAATGTCAACAACAGACTAACAGGGCTTTTCAAACCATAATCCTCACATTGTCTCTTTGATATGCGTTGCACACAGCCGTGCATGATTGTGCTTGTTTTCTGTCAGCAGGAAGGATACATAGTATCACACATACTGCATATGTGTTGGAGAGTTATGTGTTCGTCACATTTAAAAAAAATAAAAAATCTAATCATGTTTGAAAAGTTATTGAAATATGTGGCAGTTTGTCCGATGCGTGACATTGTAGACACACACATTGTCAGCTGGGAGTGAGTGGGGGTCATATCAGGGGTTCAGTCTCTAGCAAGGCAGATAAATTCAGGCATGAATAGAAAGCAATAGTTGATTTTTTCTGTGCTTTAAAAACACTGTTGCAGCGTGTTCATGATAGAGCGTGGTTGGTTTTTCTGTGTATGTCTTATTTGGCGAGTTACAAATACACAACAGTGGCATTACAGATTACAAGTTCTACTCTTTATGGTTCTTGTTGCCGTCTTGGATCGCAACGTCGGGATTGGTGTGACTTCTATGACTCTCCGAGCAGTAAGACTGACTAGAGGGAACATTCCAGCTGAAAAAGCTGACTGGGAACTCAGAATTCCTGGGCTTCCTTGAAGGCTGTTCTCTAAACCCCTGTCCAGAATGTAGTTACACGCGTGCTCAGGTTAGATATCATTCTCTCCCTCAAAGTTTTGTATTTTCTAATTATTATACATTCTTTTTTTGAGTTTTGGTTTCAGTTCAGTTTCTCTTCAGTCAGTTTCCAGAGTTTCAGTTTTGTTTTTATTAGTTTCAGAGTTAGCTTTTCATGTGATTATAATATGGAGGGGATTTTTTCAGAGGCACATTTTATATTCGGAATAGATATTACAATATAAGCAGCACTTGGACACAGTCATGTAGACTGTCTCAAGTATTAATAAACAGATGCACAAATCTTCAAAACCTAATGATAGCTGATGATAGCTGGTATCAAAGTGGTTGTTGTCAACTTTCTCTGTTAAGTGGGGCTTTCTGCTTCAGGCTCTGTGCGCGCTCATAAGAAAGGGCATTTCACACATCATATGACTCTTATTCCACAGAAAATGTCAGAGACATTATCAGATGATAAAATGGTGATAAAACCTTGTAGAGAACATAAAAATGTGACAGTAAAATGCAACGCTGCTGCAAATAAGACAAGAGAACAACGCTGCAGAAAATTGTCAATCTGGTGATTTAGAACAGAGAGCGGTAAAATGAACATTTTAATTCCAGTTAATTATTTTAACGCCGAGCGGCCTCTCAGTGCTGCTGTTTATTTCTAATGCGACGGCTGCACACTGCAAACTGCATCCATTTAAACATTAAAGTTTATTTTCCCGCAGCCTGATGATGGAGATGTGGAAACTGCTTTAGATCAAAGTGAAATTCATTTTACTGACTGAACAGGTATTCTCTGTGTGGGCTCTGTGCACACACTGTAAAAGAGACTTAGCAGCAGATTAGAATCAGGTATAAAAACATTTATACAGTTCCTAAATCACCAAATTAATACGTGCACAGTTTTGTCCTCTTAACTTTACAGCTGGGTTTCATTCACGGTGTCAGTAAGGTACATCTTGCGCATATAAAACACATTCCCCCCCCCCAGCAGAGACTCTACATTACATTATGTGGTCAGCATAAGTTACCACAGTGATTTAGGCAGGTAAAATCATCCTAACATCATAGATCTATGCAGCTGCTGTTGCACTTAAGAGAATTAGGATTAAATAGTTTAACCAACTAGTATTTCTGGTGCTCATTAGTAAGCACAGCAACTTTGAAACATCCAGTCAATTAGGTGTAGTCACTGTGACATTATATTTTTGCTCATATAGGGCTCTTACTTGTATTTAAGTGGTGACAGGCATTTGTGTTTGTAATGTACAGTATTGTATGTGCAGTAAGTCTACAGTTCAGTTTTCTTTATATAGCGCCAAAATCCCCTCTTTGAAAGCAGTTTGTTATTTTTTTGTTTCATCCACACAGTTTTGGGCTGTCCATCAGCCTGTCTGTACCATAGTTGTTCGTCCAATATCTTGAATGACTTCGGAGAAGAGCGAGAGCTTGGCGACAGTGGGAAGGAAAAACTCAGGGAGGGCTGGCAGAGACATAGATCTATAGGAGAATTTCATAAAGGCCTTCGTGGCGGTTCTCCTGGAGTAAATGAAGCTGTAGTGTAGCAATCTTGTTATTCTTTAGTTCTTTTTTTTAATGTCGCCGTCATCATTCATTTAACAGAGGCTTCAAAATAAGCACAAAGTTACCACAAAGGCTTCTTAGTGGCGAGACTTGCTTCTGGAAAGAGCTTGAAAGCAGTCGCTTGTTACTTTAGGTAATGAATATGACTATGCATGTGCCCCTTGTGGCATTTAATATTACATTTGAAGACAACATTGTCAAAGGTCCTTCTGTGCTTCTCTCAAGTGGTTATTTCATAAGTGAGATCTCTCTCATCTCTCTCTCTTCCTCACTACTCATTTGTTCTCTTTATTCCTCTAATCAAAGCTAAGAGGAGTTCATCTTCTCTCCTCCTCCTCCTCCTCCTCCATCTTGCATATCTGTCTCTGGCCAACAGTGTCACAAAGGCTCGCCTGTTCTCTTTCTGTCTCTAGGCTTGTATAATGAGCTCTGCTTGGGACAGGACATTCTGCAATTTGGCCTTTTACTCTCAGGCCAAGAGGGAGTGGGAAGCATGAATAAGAGGAGGAAGAAAAGAAAGCATGGATAGATGTAAGCAGTCTGTCACTACAGCAGCACAACTAGAATGCGTTCAAAGAGAAATTCTGCATCAGCTGACTTAATCACTCTACATATGGTATAGTGACCAGAATGGGCAGGATTGGAAATGAGTACATCAGAGGGACTCTGATATATTCAGAGTTATCGAGGCAAAGCTGGGATGGTTTGGACATGTGCAGAGGAGGGACCGTGGATATATTGGACAAAGGATGTTGAAGACAGAGCTGCCAGGCAGGAGGAGAAGAGGAAGCGCACAGAGGAGGTCCATGGATGTAGTGAAGGAGGACATGCAGAGGGTTGGTGTTAGGTTGGATGCTAGGGACAGGCTGAGATGGAAGCAAATGATCCACTGTGGCGACCCCTAAAGGGAGCAGCCACGAGAAGAAGAGGAAGAAGAATGGTAGCAGAAATCCCACCGTCCATGATGACACATCGAAGTGTCGGAGTTTTGTAATTCATGGTTCCCCCTGTTTGTGCAGATTCATAATTATGATGCTGTAAATTGAACTATGTCACCTAATGAGGATATTTTGCCTTGTGCCTGCATATCATGATAAACAATACTTTTTCTTTCTTTAAATGTTTAACCCAAAGGTAAGACTGTGCTTAAAAGTCAGAAAAGTCATTAATATTGGAATGAAAAAAAAAGAAAATGAAGTAACCCCAAACGCCCCAAAGGAATAAGCCAATGTGTGTAGGGAAAAAAACATAAATAACCAAAAAAAATCAATATGTCCGAGACAACACGGCCACAACCACCAGCTCCACCCTCCCCACCCCTCAAGAACCACATGAACAGCACAGACAAAAATCTGCAACATTGAAGCACCAGAGGAAATGAACAGACCGATTCATCATAAATACACTGATCACCCTTATTATCCACAAGCCACATTGAGATAAAGGTGATAAATTAAAAAGGTAAAACCAATGCAACCAAAAAGAAATAAACATTGTACATTAAATATACAGTTTTACCTTAAATATACAGTTTTACATTGTGACAAACATGTTTTAGTATATAGTCACTGAGATCCCTCTTGTATGTGCTTGCATCAGTTAAGGCTAAACAGCTGCCCTATTGACTGTTTGAAGTGGCTCAACAGAGTGATGTCACTGCATCACTGAGTTGTACATTACCATGTTTTCCAGAAGGGGGCAGTATTGATACATTGTTTGATCTGCCTTGGCTGATAGGCGACATTTGTGTCTAAGTGCTGTATATTACAGCTATGTTTTGCACAAAGAATAATGACTACATTATAAATACTGTGCATAGTATAGATAAAACTGCAGACATAACAAACTAGTTATGATAGAAAACAGGTTTTATTTACCAAACAGCTTGGATTTAAGAAAAAGTTTAAACCTGGCCGTGTCTGCTTGCCTTTATTTCGTTTTATCTATTTATTTCGTTTTAATTGTTGTGCCTTATTTTAGATTGTAAAGCAGTTTGTGGCTTTTGTTCTGAAAAGCACCGCATAAATAAACTTTACTTCCTCACTTAGTTGTAGGACAAGTTTGTTGCTGTTTACACCAAATCAGAAGTGACTTTATTACATATAATAAAGTCAAGTTGTCTTTTAGAGGATAAGCTATGATCTGCCCAAGGAGACTCGAGCAGCAGCAGTCGCAATCAGTTTTGGCCTATCCGCTGCTTGTAATCCATACTAATATGCTTTTCCATTTCCAGATGAATGAGACGCTCAGTCCTTGAATCTTTATGCTTTCTTGGAGCTGTCTAATCCCCGTGACTCCGTCTGAGATGTTTTGCTCTAATGGCTGGCTGTATTTCAGGTGTAATAGCCACTATGTTTCCCTCTCTGCGTTAGACCCTGTATCTGTGTGGGGAGAATAGAGTGGGCTGTGCTGAGAATCAATATGTCTCTCTCTTTGTCTTTTTTGTTTGCGGGGAAAGTGGAATAAGTTCCATTTTCAGAGCAGCAGTAATTTAGAGCGTGACAGACTCTCTCAGTGCCTTTCTGGGTTTTAGGTCTCACTTTCAGAACTCTGAAACGCCATCGCTCTTACCATCCTAACACTGAGTGTTTAGTTTTAGTATGCCTTGCTCATTACGCTCTTTCAAGTACAATACTCTTGGTAAGTCAAGGTTAGGGGAGAAGCCGACTGAAACTTGTAAAGAAACAGAGTGAAATATTACTCTTTAGTGCTAGCTGGACTCACTTCTGCTTTTCTTTTTTCTTTCTTGTTTGCTACCATGTGGATTCTTTCCCCAGTCTCTTCAACTTCAGATTCTCAGTGTGATGTTTTCACTCCTCCCAGGTTTATTTTCTCTCAGATAGAAGCCATCACACGTCTTTCAGAGCATTTTCTAAAGGATTATACTGTTGTGTTTGAGTGAAACGAATAATTTACCCTCATTTGCTGTAATACGCCCTCTTACATCAAACACTTGTTGTTGAGCCCATCATTTGATGGTCAAGCACAGGAACACAAAGGCTTTATGTGAGTTTACCTGCAAACCTCCGTTTTTTTGACTCTTGCTTAATTCCTTCTCAGTGTCCCTAATGGCCTGTACAGTCAGTACAGTCAGTGGAATACATTTATCATGATAGATTGAATCATTACTCTGTCTGTACACTGCAGGACTTTTTGTTTAAAAAGCCTTCTCCACTCTGCTGCACTTGAGAATAATCAATTCAGTTGGCTGACTGACTGGAAAATGGCCACTTAAATACCTGCTAGTGATTGTTGGCTTTCAGGGAAAGGCTGTCAAAAAAGGGTGTAAAGAAAGCTGCATATCTGCATGAGCTCTATGATGCACATTCAGATATTCAAGTAGACTGAACAGAGCTGACAGTTTTCACAATTTATGTTAATGTCAACAAAAACAGCTAACGGTAGCTCCGTGTAATCTAAAAAGGCTCTAGAATTTTCCTGAAGCATCTGCACTTAGAAAATTGGAAGAAAAGTCACCACAACTTGAAAAAAACTTCTAATCAAATGCACTTGACCACCTCTATAAAAGCAGAGATTTTGGTAATTTGCTGATGTGGAGCAAGTGTGTGTTTAAAAACCCAAGAGCTACAGGTCAGACTCAACAGGCCTCAGTTAGCATGTATAAAGTTCATGAAAGTAAAATCAGAAAAAGACTGAATAGGCATGGCTTGTTTGGAAGGGTTGCCAGGATAAGGCCTCTTTTGTCTAAAAATAACATGACAGCACAGCTTAGGTTTGCAAAGTTGCATCTGAACAGGCCGCAAGACTTCAGCAGCAACATCTTTTGGACACATGAGACCAAAATGGAGATTTTTGGGGTCATAATGCACCATATTTCACCTCACATCAGCTGTCAGCCACGGCGGCGGAGGGGTGATGATTTGGGCTTGTTTTGCGGCCACAGGAAACGGGCACCTTGCAGTCACCGAGTTGACCGTGAACCCCTCTGTATGCTGAAGTATTCTAGAGTCAAATGTGAGGCCATCTGTCTGACAGCTAAAGCTTGGCTGGAATTGGGTCAAGCACAGCAGCAACTCTACAACAGAGTGGCTAAAAAATAAAAGAATGAAGGTGTTGGAATGGCCCGATCATGTGCCGACCTCAATTTGATAAAATGCCCAAATGCTGTGGCGGGAACTTAAGAGAGCTATGTGACAATAAATCAAAAAGTAAACATCCTGATCAGCCATGCTGCAGGCTTTATTTGGGAGGGATTGAGTATTAGAAATGTTAATAAAGCACTTTGTAATTCTAAATTAAGTTGCCACTGGGGGAACTCTGCCTTGATCTGTTTTTAAAGCTGTGTTCTTCTCAAATGTATTTGCATTTTGTTCTGGAGGTGTTTTTTTATTATTATTATTCTTGTAATGTTTTCAGTATTCATTAATACACACTAAAGGTTATAGCACAAGAGTTTGCAGCCAGTATAAACATTAAAACAGAAGCCTGTGGTTTACTTTTTTCTTGACCTTTTTTTTTGGCCCTTTCACTGCCCACTGGTGTGTTTATCATCGAGGCAAAGGGGAGCCACCAGCTGTACATGAACTCTCTATGACCGCGTTTCTCTGCTCTGGCTGTCTATAAACTCCTGGCCGGTCAAACAAGAACTCATTGTAGGTAGCTATTCCCACAGTGACTATCATGCTGGCAAGATCAATCTGCTTTGAAATAAATAGAAAAGGGTCAGGGCTTACACGCGCCTCTTTTGTGTGTATGAATAACACTCAGCTGCCATATATTCAGTAACCTTATGGACTAGGTTCTTAAAACTAGGGATATTTTGTGTATGTGACTGCTTTCACCTTTGAGAGTGCTTTTTGTCCATGAGTTCAGTGGCAGCAGTGCAAAGCCTGGACGCTGTGCATTCCCTCTGCTTAGCAGCAGGAGGCTCCAGCTT
Source organism: Australoheros facetus (assembly GCA_030220045.1). Classification (NCBI taxonomy): domain Eukaryota; kingdom Metazoa; phylum Chordata; class Actinopteri; order Cichliformes; family Cichlidae; genus Australoheros; species Australoheros facetus. The sequence goes on from JASGAU010343538.1 coordinate 13,663, forward strand.
GATACTGAGTGATGGATACTTGCTAAATACTCTCTGTGGGACCAGGGGAAGGATTAGCCTATGTTAAAGACATACAGACACGTATGCACGCTGCTACATTCTGTCCATGGGAGTTTATGGACTGGGGTAATGACAGAAACTCTTCACAACATGCAGAGTTATGGTCCCCACTGCTCTCACTAGCAACAAGCAGCATCACAGTGAACAATTGAGCAGCCACTGAAGGAAGGAAATGCATTACAGAAGGGGAGAATGAGAGAATATGAGAGGAAGACTATGATTAGGTACAATCAACACAGAAATCCATTCATCTTAGAAACCGTGGCAGACCTTGATTACAAGAATTTTTAAAATCGACCTTTTTTTGAGCTGCTTTTTGTGATTAGGTATCTTGAAAATGCCCTTTTCATAATAAATTTAACATAACTTTTAAAGTTTTACTCAGTTCACAGCTGCATATAATGGCTGTTTTTAAATGAGTGGAGTTGTGAAGCAATTTTACTTTTCTTTTCGGATTTATCTACCTTACAATTTTTGATTATGAGGATATAGTCAAAAGGTTTTGGAATTCAGCCACATTTTTCTTCAAGGCCAGGTCTTTGTGAAGTGCTGCACAGCTAGGGCGACAGCCTGACTGATTGGCTGTTATTATCTACCAATTATAAGGTATTTGCTAATATATGGGTATCAGCATTTATAATAGCCTATAAATGAAAATTTAAAAGGTAAAGAAGAGACAGGAGAAACGCCCTTCAGATATGTTATAGGTGTTGATGTGGCATAGTTTGTCCAACAACTTCAACTTCTCTGTTGGCAACATGTGTGTTTGGAAGCACAACAATCAGCTGATCGATCAAAGTAAATAAATAACTGCAAATAACAGATTTCAGTCAAATCTATTTATGTTATGTGTGAAAAAAAATATCAGCCAATATATCAGAATATTGGATTTTTAAGTCATCATATATCAGTATTGGTCTTAAAAATCCGCCGAGCTCCAGCCGTGAGTGTTCCTGCTTCTTGGGATTGCTCCCTTGAGTTTCTCTGACCACTTGAAAAACCAATGCAGTTTCACCACAGACGTCAGTAACCCAGCTTTCATGTAGAGGATCATAACCGGTGGCAAAAATTGGATTTCCAGCTACAATGCAGAGACCAAGCAGCAATATTCAGTGGAAGAACTCATGGTATATAAACCCGAGTATGGCTTGCTGTTGTGAGTGCCCTGAGGCTTTTCAGAAAGGACACTGGGGGCAAATTGTCTACACTGTGGCCACCACGTCCCATTGAGTTTTGTTTTGGCCACACCAGTACAGTATTTGCTCATCACCCAACCTGTTTGCTCTCTGTGACTCAGCCAAATAAAATTCAAGTTTCAGGGTGGCTGTTTTGACAGAGTGGATGAGATGGAAGTGCAGCTGGTCAAAAAAACATAACTTTCCAGAGTAGGAATACTGGAAGCTGTGCTGTGCTTCACAAAATGACAACCTTAAAGGGGACAGGTGAAAGCTTTGGGACACAACTAGTATACTCTTTTAATTTTTTTTAACATATTTGAACAAGCACACAATTAGATCCCCTTTGAAACTGTGTCCAACATCATAAAAGTAGTATTAGTGGCTCTAAATTAGAAACTTCATGGGGAATGACAGGTGGAACCTGTTCCATTTAAACGCATTACATCATTAAAGTTTTTGGTGTTGTGTCAATATCTCAAGGGTTCTCTAAGGTATTCAACAAAAAAAATGCCTGTAACTGTTACAAAGGGTTTCTCAGTATCGCACAATTATTTGAGATAAATCGTTCTGATGTAACAAAACCATCTACAACTGATGGAGTTTGAAAAACGGTCAGTTTGTAAAGGACTGGCTGCTCCAGAAAATCCAGCTCGAGAGCATGAATCAGCTGTATGTGAAGTCAGAAAGAAGCAACAACAGCTGCCATAATTAACCCCTAATGTGCACGCATCTGTGCATTTGTTCCATTGTGTTTAGTTGTGGACTATGGTCTGTCTTCTTCAGAACACTCTTTATAGCTTATTTACTTCTGATAGGCTGTTACTCCCAGGCATGCTTTTTTCTTTTTTTTCTTTTTTTTGCCTATGAAGGCAAATTAGTGGCTGAACTGTAAAACCCGGAACAAGAGTTAGACCAAATCTGGAGCCACTGAGCGTCAGGGGTTGTGATGTTTTATAAGCAAGATTTGTTTACTGTTCTGGTTTTTGTCTTGTTTAACCTCCTGAGAACCGAGGCGGGGAAAGTATCTTTCATTTTAACTGTTTTTTGTGACCACTACAGAGGACATAAGGTCTCGGGAGGCTATAGCAGCTTAGTTTGTTTGTGGGTGGGAACTGAAACACGCTGTCTTGTTAACTCCATTCCACTGAAGGCTGCCTCTGTGCCTGTTTTCTAGGCATCCCAAACTTTTGTCCCTGTTGTTCGCAACCTCATAGCATGTTTTCTTCTCTACACTCACAGGACTGAGTTCCAGGAGGTGAAGATAGTGGTTTTGATTGTATTAACTGTGTTAGGAGGTTCTCCTTTACTGCTGTATGAATATGAGGAATTGGCTTTGTGACTGTCTATAAAATTCCTTTAGTGCACTCTTGCACTGGGAGCAGGAACAGCTTTCCTGTCATTCAGGATACACGCTCACACTATTCCGGACATCATGCCTTTGGGATCTCAGTGTGGGAAACTTTGAGGGGGAGTGCTCAGAGCTTCAGAGCAGTAATCTGAGCTTGTGGGACAAGACACAAGTATTGAGCTGAAGTGGATGTTTGATGGCTTAATCTTCTCTTTCTTCAGTGGGAAATGGTTTCACAGTGGAGGGGATTTAACCTAAAACTACCCATGAGGACTTAAGTAGGTGTGGATGTCTGCAAGAGGACTCTTAGGTGAAATTTGCCACACATTTGAGTTGTAGTCCATGAAAACTTCACCTCATATTTATCTGCACTGATAGCACGTCAAGAGGGCTTGATTTCAGTGCTGTTCAGATATCGAATCTGTGGTGGATTCAGAGTGGGAACTCGCACCATGGCTGGAATTACAAGAAAGGGATCTGGGAGACCCTCATACTACTACAGATTCCTGGGCAAATCCCGACTGCAGCGTCAGCGAAGCCGGTCACGCAGCCGCACCAGGCCGTCTGCCAGCAGGGGTAATAAATACTACAACTGCTTAAAAAAAAAAACAACTCAGCATGCAGCAGTTTTAGCCTCATGCACACCACAGTTTGCAAGTACATGTACAGACTTTTTATTTAAACACCAGAGTTGTTTGGACGAAACTCACTTGTTTCTGTTTCTCACTTAATGTATTTCTGTAATCTGTGGCAGTTCCTCTTTTCTAATTAAGTACCTCAAAGTACCTCTTTTCTGCATTGCTCATCAGAGAGCTTCTCTTGTGATGGCATTATTTTTAGTCTAAATAACAAGCGTGCAGTGTGGCTCACGCTTCTGGGTTCTTAAGAAGAAGTTTGCCAGTTGACACTTTGCTGTAACTATACACAAAGTGATGCTGCTCTCACATTTCACCATCAAAGCTTGAAAGCTCACAGTTCAGTGTGAACCTGCTGAATTCCATCCACCCTGTTTGGCCACTTTGCATGTATTTTTAGTTATTAGCAACCACAGAAGGCTGTTGGTTAGTTTTCTGCACTGCATAACTCTTTTTTTTTGCTAGTCTGTGTCCTGGAGCAGTGTGTTTGTTCACTTCCCTGCTTTTCTGCTTCTCTGTGCTGCATTACTTAGTGGTAACAGCAGTGTTTGAACTGCAAGGTTATAGTGATAAGTCTGCCCCCAAGGCTTTGCCAACATTACTTGAATGAAGAGGAAAGAATTATCTCTGAAATCTTCAGCCTATTGATTTTTTTTTTCTTCTTCTTCTTCTAAGTGAGTTGCAGGAACATGCCAACCAGGATATGAAGAAGAATACTGCTGCATATGTGTTTTTCTGCCATAGTTATGATGCAAAGTTTCTGAAGTCAAGATAGTTAAAAAAAAAACATCTGGCTCTCTCTCTCTGCTCCTTACACTTAGCAGCGTTTGTGCTCCTTGGATTCTATAGCTAGAGACAGACAAACCCAGACCTGACCGTGAGAGCGAGACAAGCGCAATGTGTAGGTGCCTGCTTTGTATGTCTTCGCTCCAGCTGATGAAAGAGATGCTTTGAAGTCTCCACTCTGTGTCATTCACTCCTCCAAAGAGTCCACACACACACACGCGCGCACACATGCATCCAGTTTAAGTACAAAGGCGCACACAAACACACTTTGCCTTGATCTTTTGTGGCTAAGTGCATGCTCCTCGCACAAAAACTTTTTACACACAGGCTGCGCATTGACATGGTGGCACAGAGACGGGGAAGGACAGGTTGTGAGCAGATTGGATGTTGGTCGTGGTGGTCATATTTTAAAAAAAAAAGCCAAAGACAATATTTTTGGGTAAAAGCTCGCAGTATTGAAGTTATATTCCCACTTCTGTTTCATGAAGTAGATTTGAAAAGAAGGAGCTTCTAAATTCATTGCTGTGTATATGTAGGGCTAAATACATACAGTGAGAAGAATAACAGGCAACTTTGTTAGCTGCACCTGTTTAACCACTTGTTAATGCAAATATCTGATAAGCCAGTCATATGGCACCAACTCAGTGCATTTAGGCGTGTAGACATGGTGAAGACGGCCTGCTGAAGTTCAAACGGAGCATCAGAAATATCCAGTTGGTGGCACTTCTCTGGTTCAAAATGCCTTCTGGATGCCACAGGTCAGAGGAGAATGGCCAGACTGCTTTGAGTGGACAGGAAGGCAACAGTAACTCAGATAACCACTCAGTACCGCCAAGCTATGCAGAAGTGCACACCAGGTATCCCTCTTCTGTGAGCCAAGAACAGGAAACTGGTGCTACACTTTGCCCGGGCTGACAAGGTTAGATTTCTGTAGTGACATTCAGATGGTAAGGTCAGAATTTGGCATAAACAGTATGACCACATGGCAAACTGCCTTGTATCAACAGATCAGGCAGGTGGTGGTGGTGGTATAATAGTGACTTACTTGACTTATGCCTGTTGGCACCCTGTGGAACATAGGGCCACAGTGTAATAGTGTAATGGATATTTTCTTGGCACTCTTTGAGCCCCGTAGTACCAACTGTACATCATTTAAATGCCACAGTCTACCTGAGTATCATATATGACCATCTCCATTCCTTTATAAACACAGTGTACTTGTCATCTGATGGCTGCTTCCAGTAGGATAACGCACAAAGCTCAGATCATCTCAAACTGGTTTCTTGAACATAATGAGTTCACTGTACTCAAATGGCCTCCACAGTCACCAGATCTCAATCCAGTAGTGTACCTTTGGGGCGGGGTAGAACAGGAGATTTACAGCGTGGATGTGCAGCCGACAAATTTGGGAGCAACTGTGTGATGCTCTCTATTCTAGCATCTTGTTGACTCTATGTCACGAAGGATTATGGAAGGTCTGAAGTCAAGGTGTACCTAATGAAGTGTCCAGTGCATGTATATTGTGAGATGAAATAAAATTGCTAGCCATCTTAAACCTAATTCAATCTGATTAGATCTAAAATCAGGCTACGTGTTTACATGCAGTGTAACTAGGTGCTGGGATGTCAGTGTTTTTGCTCCACTGTGTTAACAGACTGCTTTATTTGTTGTCCACCTCCTGTTAAACCAAAGATATACTTTCATTTCTGAAAGCAGCTAGAATGTAATAAATAATTTGTGGAAGGGATCAGTTCACCTCCTACTTCTGCAAAGAATTCAGCCCATTGTTTCAGCCCGCAGCTTTAGTTCACTTCCACTGTTCTGACCGTGCATGCAACATGAAGCTATTTTCACCCACTGCACAGCCGTTTTCATACATGCACTGCAGCCCTGAGCTTTTCAACATGTCACCTGACACAGGTGCATGTGGGAACACAAATGTCTGATGAAGCTGGATTGGGCGTTAGCTGGTCTTTAAACCGCCACCCATGTAGTACATAGTCTTTGTGATGTCAGATTGTGCCAGTGTGCAAACAGTGCAAGGCGTCTGTGCCTTTTCCGCGTGTGAGTGAGGGTCTTGTGTGCCCCCTTCTGCACACGCTCCCTAGGTACTGAAACCATAGAGTAATTCCAGTGGTGCAAACAAGCTAATTCTTCATAAATTGTCCAAAGCCTTAAGTCACCTGTCTGTCACCAAAATGGGATATTGTTATTTAGCTAGTAACGGAGTCTTTAGTAACAGAATAGCCGCATAGTTTTTCTCTCTTATTATAAATTTAACACCTAATATTTTCATTCAGTCAAAAGCAGGACCCCGAATGAATGCTGTTGCTGCTCCAGATGGTTCAAACGTCTAAATAAGACATCTGCATCAGCCATGCTTTCTCCAGTTTCCTCCAAAATGACTTTATTACCACAGAACAAATAAAATTGCACCCACATGGTAAGTTTTCTCTAATTCACTGTAATGAGATCTGTGGGGAGAAGAAAAGAAAAAACAGAACAAAATATGTCTCTCTGGTAAACACTTCATTGTGCCTGAAGCAAGATGATTCGCTATTGCTGAAACGTGTCTCATATGTGAGGCCCAGCAGCAGAGCGCGAAACAAAAGAATACTTTTTGTTCACACTATAATCTCGAGAAAGTCGACGATCGCGCCGTCAGTGGCGCAGATCAGACGGCAGCCGCGTGAGCTCACGCGTTATTGTTTTCTGAGCGCGCGCTTGTCGGCGCATTGTTATCTGTGAATGGAAAATTTCAGGAAGGTTCGCGCTTGCAGCGGTCTGGATCTGTTTCCTCTTCTCTGCCAGGGTCGGCGACATTTACATACAAAATTACGGCTCATCTGAAAAGGAAGATGTCAGAGAGAGGGAGAGCAGTGCTGCCTGTTCTGACTTGTGTGCGTCGAAACCCCCGCTGCAATCAGAACCCTCGATCTAAATTGTCCTCTGATTGGAATAATGACATTTTTTTTTCACAGCAGAATCCTTCGTTTATCTCTTCTGTCAGTCAGTCTTTGTGTATTACATAACAGCTTAAAATCATAAAAGTTAAAAAAAAAGAAGTTTTTCTTAAAGGTAACTTCACTAAACTTTTTCAGCCTCCTTAGATGTTTTTGTTGGGGGTGGGGGGTGACTTTATGTGTGTGTGTGTGTGTGTGTATATAGGCAAGATTCCTTATATGGTTGAGCTGTCATTTCCTTCCATCATATCTTTCAGGTAAAAATCTGATATCGGATATGAGACTTACCTTAAGAGTGTTTATGGAAAGTTTGTATCTTTTTCTCTGTATCACCCAAATCTGCCAGTTATTCCCAGATAGAAATAACTTGACGTGTTTTTATCCATTGATCTCAGTCTGCTCCTGTATATGTTTTTTCTCTCTCTCCGCACTTTAAAGCTGGCAAAACATCACTAAAACACCACAGGAAGCGATTCTTTTCTGTTCTTCTAGATTACTTTGATTTCCTTTCATCTAAGATGTCTGAGTGTTTTAAATTAGTTTGAGCAGTTTAAACTTTCCTAACCCTTGTCCTGTTTCACAGACTGTATGCAAAATAGATTTGTAGTGATTTGGATGTCAATCAAAATGGTTTTGGGAATATTGTTTGACGTCTCAAGCTGAACATTTTTGGCCATTTGTATCTTGGTTTTTTGTTTGTTTGTTTGTTTGTTTGTGACGGGCAGAGAGGGGGATCGGAATACGAAAGGAGGAAACTGCATGCTCCAAACATTAATTACAAGGTAGCCAGACACTATAGTGAACTCTGCTTTATCATCTGTATGCAGTGAAAAGCATGTTGGATTACATACTGTAGGCATTTCAAGTAGGGGTTGAGAGTATATACTCATCAGTAAAATGCTTAATAAGGTCATAAATCAAATGGGAAGGGTGGCCTTTTTTTTTTTTTTGACAATCTCACGTCCTTTTTGCAACCAGAGGTGTCGCCCCCTGCTGGCCTCTAGTTAAATGCAGGTTTAAAGCACTTATGTAATTTACAGACCTGGATGCTCTGGTTGTAATTTATATATGGCCTGTTTCCTACCCCAGAGCCAGTTGGAAATAGCTGCTATTCTCTTTCAACTTCTCGCAAAACATTAGATGAGGTGATCTAAAAAGCAGTCTTTGGTGGAAAAAAATATTTGATCTATCTACAATCTTTTTAGGTAGGAGATGTCAGAAAATGAATATTACAGTACATTAAATAACAATAGAAATTGATGTACACAATTGTATATACGGTGACCAAAGTTAGGTTGTTTTTTTGTTTTTAAATAATTTCTAGCTACCAGGGTGTCTCCCCTGGCTTTCAGGCAACCACACAGTAATGACAATACTTTGTGTAGATAAACAAACAGGGCACATGTGCTAATAAGTGAGTGTTAGCTGTTCCCTCCTGTGTCTAATCTTGTGCTCTGCTGAGCTAATCAGATAATGGCTTTATAATAAAATTAAACAAAAATGACAGCGCTAGAAGACTTCTCGTGGTACTCTCACTAAGTACTGTAAGTGAAGAAACGTGTTTTCCAAAAGGGCAAACAGTTCTTTTAAACGGGACGAGCCACAGTTGGAAACTCGATTTAGGTCAAGTTTAAGTTTTCAAGTCTTTGTTTGGTTTAGTGCGGCCTGCGATCACTCGGTGGGCTCTGTGTCCACAATAGCAAGTGAGAGAGGACTACAGAAGAGAACAAAAGAGGGGGAAATGCAGGCGTGGGAATGAGAGAGAATAAAATAAGCAGAGGAAGTTTAGTAAAGAGAAAAATTGAAAAAGACAAGTTGAGTTAACTAAATATTATGCTCATAAAGCACACATACTTTAACTTAAGGGGTTATACTAAATAAAACTGGTATGCAAGGAGTACTGTAAACTCCAGTATGCAAGTACACAGACGGATAAGTGTGACTCCATTGAGAGTACTAACCAAATCCAGTGCAGTCACATAAGCAACAACTGCATGAAACCATCAAACAGCACAGAAAGAGTTACGGGCAGCAGCAGCTTGCAAGAAAGCGTTTGAACTGCTCAATAACAGCTCAATAATGCATTACCACTGACACTTACTGCTCGTAATCATATTCTCAATGGGTCATTACCAAGAAACACTTTTGATCTGTGCTGCTGTGTCATGCTTGATTTTTGTCAGGTTGTTTACGCTGCGTGTGGGTGTTTGTGTGCGCTCGTATCTACCGATGGGAAGTGAGGACCGAGTTCGGGCTGATAGATGGGAAACATGTTGGCAACAATACAGACAGCCGCGGTGACTCACTTTCTCACTCCTACGTCACATTTCCACCCAAACTCAGGAAGTCAGACAAGTCTGCGTTTATGCTTTGTGTCCCCAAGTGTTCAGCTAGTTTGAATATGAACATGAAGGGGGGGGTACTAGAGCTAAGTGGTGCCAGGTTCAGCTGCAACTTCCATGCCGAAGGAATCATTTTGCTGTTTTCTCTCAAACACATTAGCCCTTTGATCTGTTTCTGCAGTTTGCTCCTGAGCCTCCTCTCTGATTAAAGTCATGTTTTAGTAAAAAACTCACTAATCAACATAGGCAACATGATTCTTTCAGTATTTTCACTTCATTTTCTTCAGATGCATACAATCAGGTCAAGAGTCTGGAGAAAATATGAGATGAAACGGCAGAAATTAACATAGAGGAAAAAAAAAAAAATTTCCCACTGACTTCACCAGTTCTGTATTAAAGGATGAAGAGTGATAATGTATCGCTTTGCCTTGGAGATTGTATAATAGAAAGCAGGGACATGAAACAGAGGCGGTTAATATAGCAGTGCGGCCGTGAAGTGAAGCCATCAGTGCGCTTTACATCATCTTAGTGTTTAACCCGGGATTACTCTCTGATCTTAGTCTCATTTCTGAAGTCCGTGTCTTTGCCTACCCTACCCTCTTTTCCCCCTCAGTCCAGTGAGTCATGGATACAGAACAGACAATGCAGTCCAATAACAACCTGACAGGTGCAGGCTAATCCCCCTCTAATCCATAGATATCAACTCAGATTACAAACCGGGGCTAGTTTTTTTTGAGAAGTAGCTGTAGAACTATAGAAGCTTATTGCCTGTCAACACACAACAGACTGTATGTGCCACTGAGCGTAGTTATTTTCTTGTGCGCTTATGGTACGTGCAGGAGCACAAATGCGCAATTGACAGTAGAAGTTGGGAAATGATGCCATAATGATGCCATATTTCACTAACATGCATTTGGTGTGTTTAGCCATTATTTCCCTGCTCATGCCTGAAAGACCAATTAAAGACACTGAAAGCAGCCCAGCTCATACTGTAGTTGCTATTCTCAGGTCTGTATGTAATACTGTGATCAACAAAACATGGAGACTGAGAACAAATACTGCGAAGCACAATTTAAGAGCTGCCTGTGACAACCAGTTCATAATATCACATAAAAAAAGTAATGCAGGAATGATTAGCAGTTGGAGTTTGAGTTCACCTTGTGCATTAAAGGAAAATCTACCTAGTGTCTAGTGCTCTAGTTCATATGGTGCCCCAGTGTTTGCCTCTGAAAGAGCTGCAGGGTGCCTTGACTTTGACCTCTTTTCCACCTACTCGGCTCAACTCTACTCGGTTTTTAGGGTTTTCCATTAGCTGGTAGTACCTGGTACCAGGTGCTTTTATTAGTACCTACTCAGTCTGAGTTCCAAGCGAGCTGAGGCAAGCTGAAAATGTGACATCAGCAGACTGCATGCCACTGATTGGCCAGGGAATGACGTCGCTAGAAACTCGGCAACAAGAGAAATGGCTACACACCAACAGATGTTGCAGGCTGTTAGTGGCTGATGGTAGAGTCCAGAGGGAGCTAGACGCATACAAATGACATCATGGCACGTTTGGGCTGCCTTGCTATAATGACCCCACCCACTCTTCATACTCTTCATATCATTCAGTGACATTCAGGCCACTCCCATCAGGACAGAACTGTTTTATCATACCCAGAGCAGCTCTGTATTGATTTCCCCGCGTTGACCCAAATCATGCCAGGAAAATATCCCCACAGCCACCGGTAGGGGCTCAAACTTTGGGTCTGTAACCTGTCAGATCATTATGGGATACTTCCTTCATATCTGTGTGAGTGCAAGTGTGTTGGTGGATGTTATTGAAGTTAGTAGGATTCCAGCCGGCAGTTACAGGAATTTTGCTGCTGAGTCGCCCTCTGCATAAACACAAACTTCCTCCTTCTTCCTCCGACTTCTTCTCCTCCACCATCCCTCTCCCATGCTTTTCCATAACAAACTGCAGACAAAGGCAAGAATGTGCCAAACTAAACACAAAGCAGAGCTCCTCTCTTTCTTGATATCACTTGGATATTGTTGAATACAGACTTATGCTGCTTGTAGAAAAGAAAAAGGCAGCTGTAGCTGACTGCTGCTTGATGCTTCCTGCATCTGTGCTTGTACTCTGTTTATTGGTTGGCTGGTTACACAAACCTGACAGAAAGCTGAGGTTTGTGTTGCTTTGATTTGTGTGTTATCAACGCACGGTTGACTTAGGGCGGACCTCGGTGCCCGGTCACAGCTAAGCGACTGCTGTCTGTGTCTGCACTGGTGGTTTTTGTTGGCTGAAATGATTCTCTTTTATTCTCTTCAAGCAGACGGAGCAGCACCTCTTTATCACCCCGTCGTCTCTGCGCTGAGTAAATACAAATCTCATAGGTCAAAAGTCCAGTGCTGTCCTCACAGTTCAGCATTAAAGTGTTACGGTTTCTTTGTCCACACAAAGAAACACACACTTTCTCCCTCCCCCCTTCTCTGTTTCTCTTACTCACCAGAACATGTTTTAGGATAGCCATTAAGTTTGACAACTCAAAGCTGTGCCCGTGGTACAGTGTGTGCCTGCGTGGGCCTCTGCTGTTACACAGACCGCTGTCCAGCTGGGAGTCAGATATTCCACCAGGGAGACAACATCTGACAAAACAGCTAAAAAAATAATAACAAAAAAAAAAATTCACAGACAGTTATTTTTGCAATGCTAAGAGCTATTCAAAGAAATGTTTCTTTTAGTTGAGGGGAAAAAACGTAAAAATGATGTGTTTGTGAAGCTCCCGCGATGAGAGCCGGGGTGGACCGGGAGGAGAGAGTCTTCCAGGTAGAGAGAACATAGTAAACACAGTCTGACAGCCTGTGATTTTGGTTTTTGCGTGCGCGTGTGTGTGTGTGTGTGTGTGTGTGTGTGTGTGTGTGTGTGTGTGTGTGTGACATATCTCTTCTGTTTTTTTTCCCCCTCCTGTCATAACACTAGAACTATGCAATCTCTGTGGGGGCTATTTTCCGACCCTGAGGGTATAAACTGCTTGAAACACTGATAACAGGATCCTGTAGTTAAACCTTCATCGCATTAGCAGGGAGCAGTTTTTTTTATTTTTTTATTTTTTTTAACCTAGTTCAAATATGCTAATTAAAGAGGCTATAATAAATATTTAAATATTAATGATTGGTTTCCACTTGCTCCACAGCTCTGTAGAATTTTAAAAAATTTCAGCTGGTTTATTGTTCATATTTGTGTTCACATTTGTGTTCATAGTTGTGTTCATCTTTGGCCACATGATTAAGCTGTTTGAATCAAATTGCATATGAACTCATTAGCATTTTTTTTTGTTTGGTTTTTTTGTACCACTGGTATTTAATGGGAAACTTTTTGGAGTTGAAAAAGAAGTTGCACAAACTGCAGTTCCTCTTGGTGCCCTGTGAGGCTGCCTTTCCAGCATATTTGCTGGTGGAAAATGCAGTTTTGGCCTCTATGGATAGCTTCTCCCCCTCATAACTTTTTTTTTAATGACTGCTCCAAGTGATTAAACTGGACCTCCTTAATGTGTGTGCTGGGTTTCTGAGGAATATTATGGCTCGCTGTGTGGTTCAAGCCATCCCTGGATTTTTTGCTTCAGTTTCGGTGGGTGAAATTCTATTGCTTTATTAGTTAGTTAGCACTAGTTAGCTGATACAAGTCTCCGTGTGTTGCATCCGGACAGTTGCTGAATGCAACTTGCTAACTTAGCTCTTCACAATTTCATCCAACTTCTCGGTAAAAAAAAAAAATGCTAATGCTGAAGCTTTTTAAAAAAAAAAATATTATTAAAAGATAAACTGTGACAACACAGAGTTTAATTTCCTTCAAGAAAATAAGGTGGTGTGGCTTCTTTTTTTGAAAATGTGCATTTATGAATGTGTAATTTGGCAGCGATTAACATCAAATTGAATTTCAAATTAAAAGGAACCATTAGCCAGGTGATTAAATTTATAAATGCTCATACAGCTAACCAATCATTCATACAGAGTGTAGGATGATGTAGGTATAAAGTTAAGATAAGTTAAGATACTTATCCATACTATTTTTGCAGGTCCCTATTTTGTCTCTTTTTCTTATTTGTGTACTTAACCATACACATACTTTAGGTAAGGCTGGGAAGGAGCAGACTATCATCGAGCAAACAGAAACACTGCAGGTTCCAAAATATTAAATAATTCATGTAAATGTTTCAAAGCACTCAGTTTATCTTTTTATATAGCAGGGTACATATAAAACAAGATAAACTGATAACTGAGCAGGATATGCACAAAGTGTGTTTTGGTGACAATAAATGAAAACACAAACTTTATTTATGGGAAAACCACAGGTGTCATTTAACAAGCAAATGTTGCTTTTTCTGGTGCCTGTGTGTGTGTGTGTGTGTGTGTGTGTGTGTGTGTGTGTGTGTG